>VYVB01000759.1:0-57464 GCA_009761775.1 Ficus carica | reverse complement strand
TGTGATATTCATCCGTGCACTAAAGAGAGGTGGACATGCAATCTAAATTGAGACTAAAATTTTCCTTTTCATTTTCCAAAAATAGACATGCGATCCAAAAAATACTTAGGTGAGAAAAAATAAAAAAGAGTAATATTTTCCTTTATATCATTAATTGATAGAAAAGAAAGAAGAAAATATGTGATTAAGTTCAAAGTTATTTTACTTTTTTTTTTTTTTTTCAAACTTTTCTATCCCTTTTTTTTCAAAGTTAGAGCGATAAGCTTACGCTTGATTTACCGGTTTAAGATGAAGTTTTTAAATTGAAATTGATTGATTTTTCAAAAACTAGTTATAATTTTAATTGACCCTTCATAAAAAGAAAAAAATTGAGATGAAAACATACAGTTTAATAGTTAAGTTAAAATGCCAAACAAATACTAATTATGATAAGTCTTATAGATTTACAACTTCTTTTCTTCCTATTTTCCACACCAAAAGACCTAAGATATCATTTTTCTTTCTAAAACCTCCCATCTAACTACCTTCCTCTCCTTTTTAACTCTATCAAACATAGGCTTATTGCCAAATAATACCCCCTTTAGGTGGCGGGGTTTTATTTGGTGAACCAATGCATCATCCTATCTTTGAATGAATTTATCTAACTGGAACTAGGCGTGGCCATATTACTGCCAACTTAGCCGATCCATAAAAGTAGTGGTGGTGGCTAAGCTTGTTCATTTGCTTTTACACTTCTCCTCTTAAGATGTCACTAGATTCGATACTCAACGATCCAACATAAAAGGTCTTACTTGATTAATAATGTTTTACGGCGTCAAACCAATGATGCTTTATGTAGAATTAAGCCCTTCTTTTTTAGAGAATTATATCATGCTTGTCAAACCGATGATGATTTATGTAGAATTAAGCCCTTCTTTTTTAGAGAATTATATCATGCTTTTTTCGTCTATCGATGGGACCCATATATCTTTTATAGAGGAATGGTTCTATTGAACGTCCTTCTTAACTTCTATTGAAGCACCCTTCTTAACTTCTATTGACGCACCCCTCTTAACTGTTTGCACCACTTTCTAAACACATACCCCTATTAAATTTAAAACAATTAAAACTACTTATTATACACCCCTATGGATAACAAAATTATTTATAATTATTTCTACAAAATAAAAAGTACGCCACCACTTCAAATTTCTTTTCACACCTACTATCTTTTTTTCTTTTTTTCTTTTTTGTTTATTTTGATGTTCTACTTTTGAAAATTTGCATAAAAAATGTAATTAGTAAAAAAAAAAAGTGTCACATTGTGATGTATAATTCATATTTTGAGATTCCACAAACAAACAAACAAAATCAAAGATTGGGGAGTTTTATATGTGACAATCATCAGTCTCTTCTAGAAAAATGATAAGTTGTGTAGTCCCACATCACTTAAGAATGGATATGTGATGATTCATAAGTAAAGAGACCATTATCTAATAGTATAAGGCTTTTTGGGGCGAGTCCAAGAGCAAAACCAGGTGGGCACGAGGCCCAAAATGGATAATATCATACCAAAAAAAGACATGAGTTGTTACAAATAATATCAGAACTTATACCCAATCGGAAGCGTGGCCAACGAGGACGTTAGTGCCATTAATCATGAGAATAAAACTGATATTTATTCTAAATAAATAAATAATTGTGTTTTCATATTCTTCATAATTAATTTTTGTACAGTAATATTTATTTTGTCCAAGAATATTTTTTCATACAGTTAATATTTATATTATCATAATAATCAGTGTCATATGCAAACTCGCAACCCAACACCTATTAAATGTGTTTACAACAAGATATACTATTGATGGCCAGTTTCTATGTCTCCCAAACATGTTGGCTAATTAATTAGCTAAGAACATTCCATTGTTTTACCCAAAAATATTATAAAGCTAGCATGTGGACCAAATGGACCTGGACCTATATATTCGAAGCTCTAACAACCCGTTATTAACTCAATCAAACTCTTTGATCAATTGATAAATTTATTAATGGTTCGCACCACCATGAGGAATCATAGTTGCACTCTAAGAACTAACAAAACATTAAGAGGTGGGCCTGTTGGTTCACATTCCAGCACTACAGCCTCTCCTGACCACAGCTGCAGCGCTCGTTACTCCGCTTCAGGACTGCCAATGAGATTTCTCAACGCTGCAGCCTCTTCTGGCTACGGTTGCAGCGTCAGCAATCTGTAAAACTGACCTTTTCCATTCCGTGCCAGCACCGCAGCGCCCTCTGGCCAGCGCTGCAACACTGGCTGTTGTCTCCCCAGGCTTATTCTGGTGCTGCAGCCCTCCAACTAGCGGCTGCAGAGCCTGCAATCTGTAAGGTTTCTTCCTGGAAGCTCATATGGGCACTCAGCCTTAATTTCGGGCGCTGTAGCGCCCAGACTCTGTCTTGCCTTCTAAATCTCCATTTTCGAGCAAATTTCTTCCTAAGTCCTCAAAATTCTCCAAAAGTCGATTGATCACCTAACCTATATAAACACACTAAAAATAACTGGAAAGACACTAAAATGACTCTTAAACTAACAAAACATTAAGTGGAAAGCACTTAGTTTACCGGTATAAAATTGGCTCATTAAAACACCTCTAAAAGCTAATCGTTAGTCAAAATAATCATTAAAATTTTATGTGTAGAAATATTTAGCTTTAAAAAAGTAAACCGACCCAAGAAGTAGATATTAGCAATATTTAACTAGTATCCAAGTACAAAACATTCTCCCGGACTTTTGCTCTGATGAGTTTAACAGTAATCTCATTGAATTCCCAAACTACCACTTTCGATTTTCTAGGTAAATATGCTACTTTTAGTCTTTTTTCTACTGGGTTTTGACTAAAAGGTTTTTAATGAGACATATTTGGAGATGCAATCAAAATTAGAGTCTTGGCTCTTACTTTTGGGATCATCTCCCGTCGGTCTGGGATCTAGATTTTCGAATTGAGTTATTTTCTTTGTTTGCTTCCGTACTCTACTTGCGTGCAGTTTTTATTGTGGGCGCATGCATGCGTATTTCTTTTTATTTTATTTACTTCTATAAATATTTTCTAATTTTATTTTTCTTTTTAATAATATTTTTATAGAATGGGAAAGTAATGAGGATTCTAGAGGGGTGCCGATCTAGTTTGGATGTCTTCGTATTCGTATATCTACTATTTTCTGTTGCCATCATTCATTAAAAAAAAAAAAGTACAAAACATGTGAGTGTGCATCCAAACACAACATACTCTGAAATATCAATTAATTATATGTTTTATTTTTTCTAATGAAACAGTGAGTATATTTAGCCATTAAAGTAAATATTACAATTGTGCCAAGCTAGCTACTCTTCTTTATATCATTTTTTTTTTTTCCCCCTAGAAGAAACTATCCTTGTATCTTTTTGCAATAGTGTTTAACCATAAGGATTGTTATCAGATTTCTACAAAGTACTGTAATTGAACAATCTTAGTTTTATTTAGAAATATCATATCAAACATCGCAAGAAAAATTAAATTTCAATTGAAGGAGAAATCAAAATGAGAAAATTCTATAGGTTTAATTTCACCTAACAATGTCAATTTATTATAAATCAATTTTCTTAATTTATAAGCCAAGAACCCAAATTTATCAACTCCCTCTCTCGAGTGTCAAGTTAAACCAATCTTTATATTCCGATTCCAATATTCCTATTCAAAATCAAGAAAATAAGAATTTACTGTGAAACCAATCCTTATATTCCAATTCCAATATTCCTATTCAAAATCAAGAAAATAAGAATTTACTGCGTTCAATGATTCTTGTAAAAAGGCTCCAAATGAATTATAGGTCTCCCAAATTTCTATAAAATCATAGGTTGTGTTATTTCTAGGTTATATCTAAAATTCTCTCTCCTGAGTACCAAACTCTAAATATCAAATCATCTAATTAATGGCCAATCAATTGAGAAGCATTAAGAGCAAAGTAACAGAAATAAACCATGAAAAATTTCATAAAATAAATTGACAATCAAGACCTAATAACAAACGTAGATTACATCTCTCCTCTAGATAAGTTCATGAAACTGAAGAAAAATGAAGGCCTGTCTTAATGAAAGCAAGAAAGAAAACTCAATTCGAAATTGAATTAAGCTTGTCTATCTCCGGAATTCACCATCTCGACTCCGTACCGCAATTCTCCTTGTCCTTGCTCCTTCAAAATCTTCTCAAACTCTACAGCCAAATAGTCTCAAAATTTGTCTTACGATTGCCTATTTATAAGCTTTGAGACTTAGAAGGTACAAAATGGACAAATTTCCCATGAAACCAGCCTAAAAAAATACAGTTCTTTGCGTCATAGCACTGCGGCGCTATACTTACAGCGCCTAGGCACTGTCTTTTCTGCACAGGCGTCGGTAGCGCCATCAGCGCTCAATACCTGGAGCCTAAACATTTTCTGTTTTACCAATTTCTGTTTCTGGCTTCTCTTCTCAGTGTTGCAGCACCCGAAAATGGCGCCTAAGCTCTCGTTATTCTGCCATCAACCACATTTCCTTCCAAAAACAACTCCTAGCTTGTTCCAAATCACTCCAAACATTCATAAGATCAACTTCCTTAACTTGCAAATAAAACACAAAAATCACAAATAAAACTCAAATAAAATCCCAAGAACCAACCAAATATCAAGCTTAAATGTTACTACATTTGTGAGTAAAACTCACTCATCAAATAGTTTCTGGCGAGTGCTACCTATCAGAGGCCATTTTCTCTCATAAGACAATGTAGAACCTTTTTTTTTTTTTTTTTTTTGGGTAAAATTTTCTTACCAGTAAGTGATATACTGAAAGTACTGACTGAGCAACATATAAAAATGTGAGACATTCAAGTTTAACAAGGAGAACTTAAAAATTGCGATAAAAAAGACTTGCAGCATTTAAAGGTAAACCATTAAAACTCGAACAGATTCATCACCAGAATTAGCTAAACTTGCATCGTATATTCCAGTTAATCTTTCTAACTCAACAGTTCAAAGGTAAAAGATGTACAATACTATCTATAAACATATACTCTCAACAGGTAAAAATTGTTCTACCAACAACTATTTACTTCTTTCGCCCCCGTCTGCCCTTGTTATTTTTCTTGGACGTGCTATTTCCCTTATGCTTACTTTGTGTTTCAGAAGGGACAGTCGACAACTCGTCAGATTCGATGGTGGATGCTCCAGTTAAAACTTTTGGAGTCTCGATCTTTTCTGGAAACAGAATTCTTAAGACGTTGTTCCTGCAGTAACTTCCCTTCAAGTCTACAGCTATTACATCTGACGAACAGGTCAACGGACAATCATTTTCCAAGCTCACAATCACCATAGGATCATTGATCTTCTTAAGAATTTCAGCAAACAGATTCACTTTTGTGGATGGAGATTCGCCTTCTGCCATTCCCTCTAGGGCAACACGAACCTCCAATGGCAGTTGCTCAGTTATGTAGCCCGTTCTCAGCGAAACAACAAATGGATTGATACATTAACCAAAGTTGGCATAAAGTAGAAGTGTCATTACAGCAAATCTCAACAAAACTTCAGTGTAGTAGTCAGTTTTGGTTGATCGTTTTATCCACTCAAACACATACCTCTTATTATGGAGGCAATCTTGAACCACTCGGGTCATAAACTTGATTGCGGGTAAGCACCAATCTTCCAATTTGTGTCCGCTGCTATGTCGTACGCGGAACTCATCGAAGAAAAACCATTCCACAAAGGAGGACCTGGTGGAGAAAAAATAACCAGCAACTGACGATGACCAGATCATAAGGCGCTCGACAAGATACAAGAAACTGCAGGGAGACATACAGTCATTGAACTTCCTCCCATGGACGTTATACACATCTTCCAAAGCTTCTCGAAAGCTTGTAACAAGTTCTGAGGCGTGTGTCGAACCATCTTCATCGTTTACTTCTCTAAGCCTGTGTTGATTCTCGAAGAACACCTTCCACGCTGGCTTTCCCTCCAAGCTTTTTGAAATCTCCTTATTCAATTCTTTATGGAGCTTTCCTGATCCAAGAACGATCACTGCAGTACTGGCAATTTTCTCATAAGACAGCCCTTTTTTTGACCTGAAAGATTCAGCCAGGACATGCATTAGAAGGTCGTTACAAGCCTCTGTTCTTCTAAAGGCAGCCATGTACTCCGTCAATGATTTCCACCAGCAAATGGGGAATATGTTACTGACAATTTTTAGTAGCCAGTCTAGTAAATTCTAGCAAATTCTTTCTGTCATGATGTCCCAGCTTCAAGACTTTCAACTACAAAATTAACTTCGCAATCTCATGGACAGTGGTCAGGATCTTGCTTCTGCAGAACAGTAACTCACTAAACCGTGGGCCATAAAATATGGCTTTGAGCTTCTCCAAAACCATGAATCCAACAGAGAGAATCTCCGAACCCCAATAACTTTGAGCAGCAGAAACAAACTGACAAACATCAATAGAAACAGGTCTTCCGCTACTTGATATTTTCTCCACATCTCTCGCCCAATCAGCCTCAGAAATGAGCAAATGATATGTCGTGTTCAGGTCATTAAGCTACCTCCAAACACCTAAAAAGTTTAGACATAATTTTTCATGATTTCTAAATCTAGTAGCATCTTGAGTCTCACGAGATCAAAGATATATCAAAATCACCACAATGTTGTCCTTCCAAAAGTAGACAAGCGATTCTTTTACTGAGACCACGTTATTGGAAATCACATATTCTGAATACTTGGGTAGATCAAACACCAGTTCCACTCCCAAGAGATACAGGTCAACTTTTGAAGAAAGGTGAATGTCCAGAATTTTTCTAGCAGAAAGAATTTCACCTCTAACACTGTTATGTCTTCCAGAAGTAATCATTTGATTCACTAATGTGGCCAGGTCAACCTGTTTATGTTCCATAAGATCAGCCTCTATGCAAACCAACTCATACAAGTTTGTATCATACATGGCAAATGATTTCACTTTCACTAAAAACTCGCACTTCTGACTAAACTGCTTTAAGGGCCAGCCTCTACTACCTGGTGACCAGAGAGATTTCCCAAGCACATAAAAAAGAATGTAATTAGCGCCTAGTCTGAATTTCCCACCTTTTCCAAGTAGATCCGCCATTAGTAGTATATCACCTTTCAGCAAAGAAATCTTTGCAGCTTCCTCAAAATTTCCAGATTCTTCTTCCAACAACAAGAGTTCATCGAAGCAACATAAAAAAGTCAAGAAGTCCCGGATATAATTCAATAAAATAAGCAAAATTGAGCAGGTTTTTCTAGAGAGTTGTGCCTTTCACTACATTGGGGTTAAAGATTATAGCTCAATGATGAAGATTGTTAGAGCCTTCAATTCTATGAATTCTATCCGGGACTTCTTGACTCCTTTATGTTGCTTCGATGAACTCTTGTTGTTGCAAGAAGAATCTGGAAATTTTAAGGAAGCTGCAAAGATTGCTTTACTGAAAGGTGATATACTACTAATGGCGGATCTACTTGGAAAATGTGAGAAATTCAGACTAGGCGCTAATTACATTCTTTTTTATGTGCTTGGGAAATCTCTCTGGTCACCAGGTAGCAGAGGTTGGCCCTTAAAGCAGTTTAGTCAGAAGTGCGAGCATTTAGTGAAAGTGAAATCATTTGCCATGCATGATACAAACTTATATGAGTTGGTTTGCATAGAGGCTGATATTATGGAACATAAACAGGTTGACCTGGCCACATTAGTGAATCAAATGATTACTTCTGGAAAACATAACAGTGTTAGAGGTGAAATTCTTTCTGCTAGAAAAATTCTGGACATTCACCTTTTTTTAAAAGTTGACCTGTATCTCTTGGGAGTAGAACTGGTGTTTGATCTACCCAAGTATTCAGAATATGTGATTTCCAATAATGTGGTCTTAGTAGAATCGCTTGTCTACTTTTGGAAGGACAACATTGTGGTGATTTTGATTTATCTTCGATCTCGTGGGACCCAAGATGCTACTAGATTTAGAAATCATTAAAAATTCTGTCTAAACTTTTTAGGTGTTTGGAGTAGCTTATTAACCTAAACACGACATATCATTTGCTCATTTCTGAGGCTGATTGGGCGAGAGATGTGGAGAAAATATCAAGTAGCGGAAGACCTGTTTCTATTGATGTTTGTCAGTTTGTTTCTGCTGCTCAAAATTATTAGGGTTCGGAGATTCTCTCTGTTGGATTCATGGTTTTGGAGAAGCTCAAAGCCATATTTTATTGCCCTTAGTTTAGTGAGTTACTGTTCTGCAGAAGCAAGATCCCAGTCTGAAGAGATTTCTCAAGCACATAAAAAAGAATGTAATTAGCGCCTAGTCTGAATTTCCCGCCTTTTCCAAGTAGATCCGCCATTAGTAGTATATCACCTTTCAGCCAAGAAATCTTTGCAGCTTCCTCAAAATTTCCAGATTCTTCTTCCAACAACAAGAGTTCATCGAAGCAACATAAAAAAGTCAAGAAGTCCCGGATATAATTCAATGAAATAAGCAAAATTGAGCAGGTTTTCCTGGAGAGTTGTGCCTTTCACTACCTTGAGATTAAAGATTATAGCTCAATGATGAAGATTGTTAGAGCCTTCAATTCTATGAATTCTATCCGGGACTTCTTGACTCCTTTATGTTGTTGAAAGAAGAATCTGGAAATTTTAAGGAAGCTGCAAAGATTGCTTTACTGAAAGGTGATATACTACTAATGGCGGATCTACTTGAAAAATGTGGGAAATTCAGACTAGGCGCTAATTACATTCTTTTTTATGTGCTTGGGAAATCTCTCTGGTCACCAGGTAGCAGAGGTTGGCCCTTAAAGCAGTTTAGTCAGAAGTGCGAGCATTTAGTGAAAGTGAAATCATTTGCCATGCATGATACAAACTTGTATGAGTTGGTTTGCATAGAGGCTGATATTATGAAACATAAACAGGTTGACCTGGCCACATTAGTGAATCAAATGATTACTTCTGGAAGACATAACAGTGTTAGAGGTGAAATTCTTTCTGCTAGAAAAATTCTGGACATTCACCTTTCTTCAAAAGTTGACCTGTATCTCTTGGGAGTGGAACTGGTGTTTGATCTACCCAAGTATTCAGAATATGTGATTTCCAATAATGTGGTCTCAGTAGAATCGCTTGTCTACTTTTGGAAGGACAACATTGTGGTGATTTTGATATATCTTCGATCTCGTGGGACCCAAGATGCTACTAGATTTAGAAATCATGAAAAAATTATGTCTAAACATTTTAGGTGTTTGGAAGTAGCTTATTGACCTGAGCACGACATATCATTTGCTCATTTCTGAGGCTGATTGGGCGAGAGATGTGGAGAAAATATCAAGTAGCGGAAGACCTGTTTCTATTGATGTTTGTCAGTTTGTTTCTGCTGCTCAAAGTTATTGGGGTTCGGAGATTCTCTCTGTTGGATTCATGGTTTTGGAGAAGCTCAAAGCCATATTTTATTGCCCTTAGTTTAGTGAGTTACTGTTCTGCAGAAGCAAGATCCTAGTCTGAAGAGATTTCTCAAGCACATAAAAAAGAATGTAATTAGCGCCTAGTCTGAATTTCCCACATTTTCCAAGTAGATACGCCATTAGTAGTATATCACCTTTTAGCAAAGAAATCTTTGCAGCTTCCTCAAAATTTCCAGATTCTTCTTCCAACAACAAGAGTTCATCGAAGCAACATAAAAAAGTCAAGAAGTCCCGGATATAATTCAATGAAATAAGCAAAATTGAGCAGGTTTTCCTGGAGAGTTGTGCCTTTCACTACCTTGAGATTAAAGATTATAGCTCAATGATGAAGATTGTTAGAGCCTTCAATTCTATGAATTCTATCCGGGACTTCTTGACTCCTTTATGTTGCTTCGATGAACTCTTGTTGTTGCAAGAAGAATCTGGAAATTTTAAGGAAGCTGCAAAGATTGCTTTACTGAAAGGTGATATACTACTAATGGCGGATCTACTTGGAAAATGTGAGAAATTCAGACTAGGCGCTAATTACATTCTTTTTTATGTGCTTGGGAAATCTCTCTGGTCACCAGGTAGCAGAGGTTGGCCCTTAAAGCAGTTTAGTCAGAAGTGCGAGCATTTAGTGAAAGTGAAATCATTTGCCATGCATGATACAAACTTATATGAGTTGGTTTGCATAGAGGCTGATATTATGGAACATAAACAGGTTGACCTGGCCACATTAGTGAATCAAATGATTACTTCTGGAAGACATAACAGTGTTAGAGGTGAAATTCTTTCTGCTAGAAAAATTCTGGACATTCACCTTTCTTCAAAAGTTGACCTGTATCTCTTGGGAGTGGAACTGGTGTTTGATCTACCCAAGTATTCAGAATATGTGATTTCCAATAATGTGGTCTCAGTAGAATCGCTTGTCTACTTTTGGAAGGACAACATTGTGGTGATTTTGATATATCTTCGATCTCGTGAGACCCAAGATGCTACTAGATTTAGAAATCATGAAAAAATTATGTCTAAACATTTTAGGTGTTTGGAAGTAGCTTATTGACCTGAGCACGACATATCATTTGCTCATTTCTGAGGCTGATTGGGCGAGAGATGTGGAGAAAATATCAAGTAGCGGAAGACCTGTTTCTATTGATGTTTGTCAGTTTGTTTCTGCTGCTCAAAGTTATTGGGGTTCGGAGATTCTCTCTGTTGGATTCATGGTTTTGGAGAAGCTCAAAGCCATATTTTATTGCCCTTAGTTTAGTGAGTTACTGTTCTGCAGAAGCAAGATCCTAGTCTGAAGAGATTTCTCAAGCACATAAAAAAGAATGTAATTAGCGCCTAGTCTGAATTTCCCGCCTTTTCCAAGTAGATCCGCCATTAGTAGTATATCACCTTTCAGCCAAGAAATCTTTGCAGCTTCTTCAAAATTTCCAGATTCTTCTTCCAACGACAAAAGTTCATCGAAGCAATATAAAAAAGTCAAGAAGTCCCGGATATAATTCAATGAAATAAGCAAAATTGAGCAGGTTTTCCTGGAGAGTTGTGCCTTTCACTACCATGGGGTTAAAGATTATAGCTCAATGATGAAGATTGTTAGAGCCTTCAATTCTATGAATTATATCCCGGACTTCTTGACTCCTTTATGTTGCTTCGATGAACTCTTGTTGTTGAAAGAAGAATCTGAAAATTTTGAGGAAGCTGCAAATATTGCTTTACTGAAAGGTGGTATACTACTAATGGCGGATCTACTTGGAAAATGTGGGAAATTCAGACTAGGCGCTAATTACATTCTTATTTATGTGCTTGGGAAATCTCTCTGGTCACCAGGTAGCAGAGGCTGGCCCTTAAAGCAGTTTAGACAGAAGTGCGAGCTTTTAGCGAAAGCGAAATCATTTGTCATGCATGATACAAACTTGTATGAGTTGGTTTGCATCGAGGTTAATATTATGGAACATAAACAGGTTGACCTGGCCACATTGGTGAATCAAATGATCACTTCCGAAAGACATAATAGTGTTAGAGGTGAAATTCTCTCTGCTAAAGGGTGTGTTGTTGCAAAGAGAATCGATGAAATAAGCAAAATTGAGCAAGTTTCCTGGAGAGTTGTGCCTTTCACTTCCATGGGGTTAAAGATTATAGCTCAATGATGAAGATTGTTAGAGCCTTCAATATCAGCCTCTATGCAAACCAACTCATACAAGTTTATATCATGCATGACAAATGATTTCGCTTTCGCTAAAAGCTCGCACTTCTGTCTAAACTGCTTTAAGGGCCAACCTCTGCTACCTGGTGACCAGAGAGACTACCCAAGCACATAAAAAAGAATGTAATTAGCGCCTAATCTGAATTTCCCACCTTTTCCAAGTGGATCCGCCACTAGTAGTATATCACCTTTTAGCAAAGCAATCTTTGCAGCTTCCTCAAAATTTCCAGATTCTTCTTCCAACAACAAGAGTTCATCGAAGCAACATAAAGGAGTCAAGAAGTCCCGGATAGAATTCATAGAATTGAAGGCTCTAACAATCTTCATCATTGAGCTATAATCTTTAACCCCATGGTAGTGAAAGGCACAACTCTCTAGAAAAACCTGCTCAATTTTGCTTATTTCATCGACTCTCTTTGCAACAACACACCCTTTTGTTGTCCGTTGTTTCCATTCTCGAACGTATTCAAAATCCAAGTCAAATAATTTTCCTTTGGAGCAAGCAGTCAGACATTCTGAGAGAAAATTTCCTTTGGCATATACTTTAGCCGCGAGCTCATAACAACCTGCCAAAGAGAAGCAATCTGCCGCTCTTTCGAGCTCGGAGTCACCAACCTTTTCCAAATAAATTTGACCTGCTAAAATAAAAATAATAATAGCAACAAAGATCAACATCACACTGACTTGGAAGCACATTGTAGAGTTACGGTGAAATCATATTAAAACCAAGCCATACCTGCTCTTTCGAAGCACATTGTGGCCATCCCATAATCATTCTTAGGGTGCAACTGTTTGAGAAAGGAAAAAAAAAAACAAAAAAAAAACAAAAAGTCAAAAGACAATGAAATATGCTCAAGCTCATAACAACAATAGCAAAGTTCCAAAATATGTTGGGATGAGAAGATGGGAAAAGGCTTCTGATATTGATAACGATTTAACAAAATGAACTATTTGTAGTTTTATTAAAACAATACAAAGAATGTCCAGTACGGTCTGGAATGCTAGCTCTCATTCATAGTTTTACTATCGATGATTCTCGAGGAATCTTTTTATGTTGGTTCTTCCTTCTAATGACTGGTAGAAAAACTCACGAAATTTGCCCCTTTTTCGTGGGGATTTACAAACAGGGCAAGAGAACGAACTTCAAATATCCCTTTTCCAAAGTTATGCATTAGGAAGAAAATGCATAATAATAAAGCGGACCTTTATTATCCTTTTTCACTCCTCTAGAGTGCATTCCACTTGCATTTCATGATCGAGTGAGTCATGATACTTCGTCTTCCAATACTTAATCATGGGTTTGGCTAAATCTTCTTCCATTGTCCTTTTTCCTCTCTTCCACCTATAATATTTTCCGTAATTGAGTGAATTTTTTTTAAAATAAAATCTGCCTTTCATTAAAAGGCCAAATCGGGCAAAATTGTAGGTGCTATAAAAACTGGTATATGGAGGTTAGACTATAATTTCCATTTTTTTTTTTTGGCCTGAAATACGTCATTCGTTAATGAAAAGGAGCAAAAAGCTCACAAAACACACAAAGCAGGCAACCTAATCCAGGAAACAAAGCAAAAGCGCACAACAAAATACAAAAACCCAACAAGAACAAAAAGAAAGGAAAACAACAAACCACAACCAAAAACAACCAAGAAACAAAGGCTAAAGGCTAGATCACAGTAGGGTGAGAATCCATTGCACCGTGTCCACGAGAACCCTAGGTAGTAAGTCCTCGACCTTAAAGAACCCAACAACACCAGAGATCCGTGCCCAGTGAGCTAAACTATGGGCAGCAAAATTAGCATTCCTAGAAATCCAAGTATCATAGGACAAAACCATAAACGATGCTCCACCATATCAGCACATTCCAAACATATGGGGCAAGAATGTTGGTAGTTAACTCCCCATCGGGCTAAAGCAGAGAAACAAGGCAAAATTCCATGGAACACCCTCAAAATGAACACTTTCACCTTGCTAGGCAGATTTAACTTCCAAACTCTGGTCCACCAACTTTGTACACAACTCTCCCTCAAACGTCCTTCATCATTTTTCAACCTCATAGCAATCTAGTATCCTGACCTAAACTGTGTAAAAACCTCTAGAATTATAATGCCACAGAAGTCTATCTTCTCTTTCCCTCCTACCCAAAAGAATACCCAAAATCAACTCCTGATCCACCAGCAAGAATGCATTAGAAATCAACTCTCGATTCCACTGAGAATTGTTCTAGAGATCAGCCACCAACCAGTCCTTGTTCTCATCTTTTGCACATGGTAATGGGTTTAAAAGTACTAGGCCAAGGGCAGCCACGGATCAGAGAAAACACGAACTCCTCTACCTGAACCAATCCGCCATCTTAAACCTGGACATAACAAGTCTCTGCCCAGCATAATAGACCTCCACGTATATGATCAATTATTGCCCAGTTGGACATCTAAGAATGTCGAACAGGTGAAACACTTGCCTTTAACACCTGAACCATCAATGAATCAGAATTATTGATAATCCTCCAACCCTAGCTTATCTAATAAGACTTTATTAAAAGTTCCCACATCTCCAAACCCCATTCAACCTGCACCTTTTGGTCTACATAATTTCTCCCATCGTTCCCAATATATACGCCTATCATCCTCACTCCCTCCCCACCAGAAACGAGCAACGATACATTTGATTTCATTACAAAGTCCAGTAATATATATAATTATACACACACACAAATAGATACAATAGATTTCAATCTCAAAACACAAGCACAACAAAAAACACCAAAGAGTCAAAGACCCCACTACAGACAAGCACTAAACAACACGAAACCACAGAGAGAGAGAGCAAAAACAGCACAGAATCGAAGCAAGATAACAATTCCGAGATATCCCGATCTAAAGATTTTCTTCAGCTTACCAAGAAAGCACAGTATCAGTGAAAGACTCCAACGTTAATTCCAATCGTTCTCCGTTTCCTTTTCAAAAGCAGTCTTCTCTTCCACTCTTTTAAAACCCTTCTATCTGCATTGGACCATCAAGAAACCCATTGAAAGAGAAAATAAAAAAGGGTTTCTTTGATTTCTTGGAGAAAGAGAGGGAAAAAAATGAACAAATTTACAAGAGATCCATCACATGAACACGAGCACAAACCACAGTTAACCGCAGATTTCGCCTCGGCCGGTTACGGAATCGCATATTCAGTTTCGCCTAAACCAGCAACCGAACCCGCCCGAGAAGATAGAAGAACCCTAAGTTCACCGTCCGAGAAAGAGTCGGTAGGCTCTCGGTTCGCTGCGGTTTCCGACAAGCAAGCAGGTTTTCCGACGAGCAAGCAGCGACGAGGGGTGAAGGCAGGCTGCAGAAGAGGAGGAGAAGAAGAAGAAGGAAGAGGAGGAGAGGAGACTTTAAACGCACGTTTCACAAACTTTTGGCGGATTGGGAAACTTCGGATAGCAGGCTTAGGTTTTGTGATAGTGGGCTAAGCAAGTGGGCCTAGGCAAGGGCTAGGCTTATATATAATTGGGGACTTTTGATAAATGCTAGGCAATCATACATTATTGGATTGATTTTTTGTCACACGTGAAAAAACTCTCGTAAAAAATATCATAGATGACATCATAAATATTTATTTACTTATTTAATTATTTTAAAATCCCAACTATTATTACCAATCAGTATCCTTATGTAACCACCTAGTTACCAATTGGTAATCACTTGGTTACAAGTTTGTAACCACTTGGTTCCAACTTGGTAACCACCTACCGTTAGCGGGTTTCCGATTGAAATCCACCGTCGTCGACAAGTAACCAATGGGTCACCAAATGGTAACAAGCTAGTTACCAACTGCCGATGAGTTTTCGATTGGTAACCACTGCCTTCGGCTGGTAACTAATTGGTTACCAAATGGAAACTTAATAACCAATATGCTTAAACTTCCAATTTCACCAAATTTTTGAGTTTCGTCACCTGAGTATTTAAAAAAACACCAGATTTTTAACCAAAGATCACCATAATTCCATAAAAATCGGTAGTTGGTGCAATCATCGGAAGAATCGACATTGTCGGAATTGCAAGCTCTTTGACGAACCCGCCAGATCTCGCTCGAATCGCACCTCCGAGGACAAGGCAATTGTCAGCCACCATGATTTGGTGGGTGAAGTATGGTGGTGAGCGATCTCCGACGAGGAGACAAGCAGATCAGTGAACTCTAGATCGAAGCTCACGGCGCGGTGGAGAACGGAGCTGGCGGAGTGCGATCGCGAGAATGGAACCGATGGTGTGGTCTCGGGCTCCCAATCTGGTACTGACTCTAATCTGGTGCAATCATCGGCAGAACTAGCCTCTTCGGAATCGCGAGCTCTTTGACGAATCCCACCAGAATTGCGCCTACGAGGACAAGGCAACTATTGGCCTCCATGATTTGGTGGGCGAAGCACAGCGGTATGTTGAAATGGAGAGAGCGAGAATGTTGGAAAAAAAAAAAAAAAAAAAAGAAGATAAATTAGTTTTTTGAATTTTAAAATTTTTGTTATAATAATAATGAAGTCATCACTGTAGCAATTTCTACAAGAGTTTATATGGCTGTGGCAAAAATCAATCCACTCCTTGTGTTTATGGCATGTCTCCTAATTATCCACATATAATTAAAAGAAAAAAAAGGGAAATAACCATGATTTAGACACGTCTTTATAATTTTACGAGCCTTAATATTAAAACTGAAAATTTTTACCTTTCACATATTTTTAATTTATTTTTTCTAAAAACTTTTTATTTTACCCCTGAGTTTGGTTTTGTCAATTTGTATTGGAAAGCCGGTAATAATTGAGCATTTATGGTCAACATTGCTTGGGCTTATTAATTTTTGACTTTCAACAGTTAACTTTATTAGTATTTACAATTAGATTTGTATTTCAACTTCTGTGGAGGGAAAACATGGTTAAACAGATTCCAAAATTATACTCACAGTTGTGATCCAATTTGGAATTGTAGAGATTGAGCTTGCTTATCATGTGTTCCTACTACTTTCTTCAGTTATCACATTATCTGCATGTAGTGGTTTTGTTGGGCAAGATTAGGTGGTTTTTGGACTTGAATTCTAACTCCAGAAGTGAGCTTGCTTATCATGTGTTCCTACTACTTTCTTCAGTTATCACATTATCTGCATGTAGTGGTTTTGTTGGGCAAGATTATGTGGTTTTTGGACTTGAATTCTAACTTCAGAAGTGATGCAGATCATGTGTTCCTACTACTTTCTTCAGTTATCACATTATCTGCATGTAGTGGTTTTATTGGGCAAGATTATGTGGTTTTTGGACTTGAATTCTAACTCCAGAAGTGATGCAGATCATGTGTTCCTACTACTTTCTTCAGTTATCACATTATCTGCATGTAGTGGTTTTGTTGGGCAAGATTTTGTGGTTTTTGGACTTGAATTCTAACTCCAGAATGGTTTTTGGACTTGAATTCTAACTCCAGAAGTCATGCAGATCATGTGTTCCTACTATTTTCTTCAGTCATCACATTATCTGCATGTAGTGGTTTTGTTGGCCAAGATTTTGTGGTTTTTGGACTTGAATTCTAACTCCAGAAGTGATGCAGAGGAGTATGTGGCTGAGGAAGAGGTTTGAATGAGAGTAGAGATGGAACCAGATGATTTAAGACCATCTTAGTTTAGATTAAGAAGATTCTTCATTGATTTTCTAGGGAAAGGAACATGATTGAATTTGTTGTGATTTGATTTTTATTGCATACTGATGCAAACAGTAACATAGATAATGTAGGGTGATATATGCATGTCTTACTCATTGATTGATGCTGGATATGATTACAAGGGTTGAATTGGTGTAGTATTGAGTTGGTTCTTATAGATGGAAAGTCAAACTTTTTTGTGATTTGAACTTGTTTGCAATTCATGGCATATGTAGAATTTTTGGATTATTGTGATTTGTACAATATTTGTCTGTATTCTATGCCACATGAAATGGATTATTGGCTATGTTTGCACATTATTTGTAAATAGATTATTGTTTTCATTTGCATTATACATCCTATAGTTGATCAATACGAATTCAATATGTATTCTTTATAATCCAAAAAGTATTTTGTAGAATTCATTTCGGATTATTATAGAATTTTTTGACGACCAGAGATTGCGGCATCTTTATTGAAATTTAAAAAAAAGATAGAATCTATTTTGGATTTTAAAGAATCTATTCAACGACTGAAACCGACGGTATCTTTGTTGAAATCTAGAAAAAAAAATTCTGAATTTTAAAATAATTTCTCCAGTAACCGGCATTGACACCGGTGACCGGAGCCAAAGATGTCTGATCAATCTTTGTTAAAATCCAAAAAAATATATATATATATATATATATAAATTTTGTTAGAATCCATAATGGATTTTAACAGAATCTCTCTGCGAACGGTGCCGGTAAATGAAGCCAAAGACATCTGATCATCTTTGTTTATATACAAAAAACAAAAACAAAAAACAAAAAACAAAAAGAAAGAAAAAAAAAACTCTATTTGAATCATTTTTAGATTCTAACAGAATCTCTCAGACGACCGTCATCGATGCCAGTAACTAGAGCCGGATATATTCGGTCATTTTTGTTGAAATGCGAAAAAAAAATTTATGTTAAAATTCATTTTGGATTCTAATAGAATCTCTCTGGTGACCCGCGGCCAGCCAACGACTGGCAGATGCAGACCGGCCGACGAACGGAGTCAGAGATATATAAAAAATATTTCAAAAAATAAAAAAGAAAGAAAATAAATAAATATGGGTATTTTTGTCTATTTACTATTTTTTCATTTAATTATTTAATTAATGTTAGAAAATGGCAAAATTAGAGTCATGATCTTAAAGAATGTACAAAAATAAATTTATTTATAAATTTAAATAAAAAGAAAATCTGATCATTATGTGTTGATTAAAATACCCAAATATATTTAATTTTAGGGGGGGGAAAAAAAAGATCAAATTCTCCCTAAAAAAGGGGTCATTGATTTCTCTCTATAATAACGCCAATTTGAAATTAGATTCAAAATCATAAATTAAAAGATAAAAGAAAGTCCAAAATCAAAAACAAAATCAGTATCATCGTTCCCCAATTTCTTTCCCTTTTCTTCTTTTACACTGTCTTCCATACCTTCCCCATTCGTCATATGCGTTTCCAACCATGGGAATCCGATTGCAAAAAGAAAGATGGGAAAAATCGTCAAAAGAATCGATGTTGTATCTATAGAACCAAGAACCAATTTAGAAACAATAAAAAGTTAGGGTTCCTTATTCAAATCAGTCAATGAAAATAATATATCAAAATAGGTTTATATAAGCTAACTAGAAAATATAAAGAGAATAATCTATCATTAACGGTTGAAAAGAAAGAAACCTAATAATAATAAGACATAGGGAATATTTTTCCCACTAAAACAGGGGCGTGATTTTCATGTCGTACAAATATGTGCCGTTTTTTTGTAACGAATAGGTACAGGAGACTGCGAGCTATATTCTTGTGCCGAAATGACAACTTTTTTGGGAATCTTTTTCTTACCAAAAATGGGGTGTGATCTTCGCGTTGTACAAACATGTGCTGTTTTTTCTTGACGAATAGGCACAGCAGACCACAAGCAATACTCCTGTCGACACGACAACTTTTTTTGAAATTTTTTCCTCCCAAAACTAGGGCTTAATTTTCGCGTTGCACAAATGTGTGTCGTTTTTTGTGATGAATGGGCACAAGAGGCCGTGACAATATTCCTGTGATGAAATGATAACTTTTTTCGAATTTTTTTCCCATTAAAATCGGGGCATGATTTTCATGTCACACTATATCCCATTAAGATACAATGAGTGCTCCTAAAGTGAAACTTGTGTTTGTTATAAGGTCTGAGATTAGGAAAACAAGCACAACCAAAGACCTTGAGAGAGGATTACACTGGTTTTGTGCTACAAAGAACCTCCAAGGGAGTTTTCATAGACAAAACAGGTGTTGGTAGTCTATTTATGAGGTATACATCTATCCCAAAAGCTTCAACCCAGAACTTCACAGGTAAAGAAGCATTAGCTAATACCATTTTGCTCATGAGCATGAGGACAAGAGACTCTGTGAACAATATCATGATCCTAAAGAAGTTGTTGGAAAGGTCTATACTCACCAACCCAGTCTGTTTGAATAAACTTAATTTTGGTGCCAAGCTGCAACTCAACTTGGGTTTTGAAATTAAGGAAAGAGTATACAACATCAGACTTTTTCCTTAATAAATAGTTCCAAGTATAAGGAGAACAAGAATCAACAAAGTGAATATAGTAATGATAGCCACTACTAGATGCTACAGGGGATGAACCCACCAAATCAGAATGAACTAACTTAAGAGGATAATTATATTGCGATTCTGGGAAAGTAAGGAAACTTGTGAGCATTACCCAAGCAACAAGCTGACAGAAACTAGGATCAGTTTTCTTTATCACATGAACATTACAAGATGCCAAAACAGTTTTTAAAATCTTAATAGAAGGATGACCTAAACGTCTATACCACAAATCTAAAATGGAAGACCCATTTGCACATTTATTCTAAGAGTCTTTATTGTTAACAGAACTAAAACTACTAGTACATTCAAAAGAAAAAGCTGAAAACAAAGGACAAAGAACATCATGTTGGAACTGAGACGAGCTGTGAACACTTAAACAGCATGGTCGAAGGATGAAAAGAGTAAAGCCCATCTTCAGCCTGTCAGTCATCAAAAGAGTCCTGGTAGCTCGATCCTTAACAAAACAAACATATGGGTGAAACTCATAGAACACATTATTATCTTGAGCAAAACGTGAGACATTTAGGAGGTTTTTAGTAATACGAGGAACATGCAACAAATTCCTTAGAACAAGAGACATAGAACAGAAAGGTGACACAAAAGAAGACTGTCCAACATGTTTAATAGACAAACCTCATCCATCTCCAACATGTACTTTGTTTTGGCCATTGAACTCCACACTTTGCATCAGATTATCAGTAGTTGGAGTGATGTGATTAGTTGCACCAGAGTTCGGATACCAACTATTATCATTGAACACATTAGGAGACGCATATAATGCCTACATAGGTGACATACCAGAAAACACCACATTTGCATTCATCTGAGCTGGCCTGAAAAGACTTATCAAATCTATAATGACACTTATGTACAACATGCCCAATTTTGCCACAAAGTTGGTAAATAGGTTTCTCATTCTAATTCTGAGCAAAGTTCCACCTGCCATTTCCTCTGCCATACCCAAAATTACCACGAAACTGCCCATTTCCTCTGCCAAAATTCTAAAAAGCACCACGATTACCACCAAACTGTCCTCATCTACCTTCAAAAAAATGAGAATTCTGATGACTCCCATTGTTACTAAAACCAAAACCCCTTTGATGTCTTCCATTGGAACTATTAGAAGAAGCAACAAGATTAGTAGCAAGATTTGCTTCATTTGGGGCAGAGTCTTGTTCTTTCACATTATTTTCAAGTCTTGCCTCTTGAGCCATCAACAAAGACTCAATTTCCTCAACAATGTACACATCATGACGAGAATTAATCAAAGTAACAAAAGCATCATAATCAGTAGACAAACCTTCAAAAACAACATCTACATGATCCTCTACAGAGAAGACATGACCAACAGAAACTAAAGCATAAACAAAACTTTTTTTCTTAATCATATACTCAGTAATAGACAACTTTCTTTGTATTTTTGAACTGATTGACCTTAGCTCTGGTTTGAGAAGCAAAGTATTGCTCCAGACGTTTCCAAATCTAAAATGAAGTTTCACAAAACGAGGAAGAATACTTTCTGACATTGACGAAAGCAGCCAACTCATGAGAAGTTGATCTTGTCGTTTCCAATTCTAAAACTCTGGACCGACTCTTCTAAGAACTGCATCTCCATGTGACAGAAAACGAGGAGGAATTGCAGAAGCCCCACTGAACACAAAGCTTTGAAGACAATGGCCTCTAATGGCAGATTTAACCTGTTGTCCCCAAATCAGAAAATTGGAATTATCCAATTTCACCAACAACGAGTGAGAAAACGAAATCGGAACAAATCGTGAGACAGCTACATTCACCATAATAGTAAGTTGTATTAGCTAGGATGACTTTTAGCTGTGAATTGTTTCCAAGCCATAAGTGGTTATAGCGAGAAAATATTACTTTGCTACAATGAATTTGACTGCTCTAGCATCATCTCACACTTATATTCCGTATGAGACTTGTAGCGAGGAAATGTTTCCTCGTTACACGATTGGCGGGAAATAAAAATGTACAAAATTTTCATGTAGTTGCAAAATTTTTGGACAATATATCAGTGGAGAGCTGTAGTGAGGAAAAATTTCTAAGCTATAGCTTTGAGCCAGCTCTTCGCCAGTAAAATTAATTACGCACAAAATATTATTTTTTATAAATGAGCTATAACAAGGACCTTTTTTCTCGCCGTAAATTATTATTTGTGCCGAGGAAAAAGTTCGTAGCTATAACTCTGCCTGCAATTATAATTCATGGATTTCTTTTTTCTTTGCCAGAGCCCAATTTCTTCTTCGCCTCCCCTCAAATTTAAATCCTTAGGAGGTGTTTGGTGAATGAATTTAGTTTAAAATTTTTAAATTTCAATAGTAACTTTTCAGAAAAGATAAAATTTTTCAGAAAAAACAAAAAACTTTTTCAAAAAAAGATAAAAAACATGATGAAAAAAATACAGTTTAGTTCAAATAGAACTCGTCCCCAAACACCCCCTTATTATAAGATTCGGCCTCTTCCTTGTCACCCCTTCCTCATCGGTTTGCGCACTCGACAACGAGGAAGGTGTTCCCCAAAGAAAACTAGTTTTCTCGCCAAGTACTAGTTGCCCTCAACTGCTATTTTCTTTCCCAATTGCCTTCCCCTCTTCAATCTGATCTTTGCCCCCAAATCAAATGCATTTTCTTTAGACACAAATCATCCCCATTCTCTTGTTCTCTCTGCCCGTCACCGCAAAGCAACCATATTTTCTGGTCTTTCATATGCTTTTTCACTCAATTTCTTTTCATCTTTCATATATTTGAGGGGTTTATATTTAAATGACCTTTTTTTAATAATTTTTTAATAAATGACTTAAATTTTTAAAAATCAATTAAAATATTTTTTTTATCATTAATTAATCATTATTGATCATAGTATTATTCACAAATTTTTATAATGATTGATTATAAACAATACCATCATAACTCATAAATTTTTATATTGATTAACTATAAATAATATTATTAATTTTTTAATCAATTAATAATTAATTATTAATAAATTAATGATAAACTATTAAAAATAATTAAAAAAACAATTCAAACCCTCACCTTCATTATTGATAAATCAACGATTAACTATTAAAAATAATTAAAAAAAAATTCAAACCCAAACCCTCATCCTCACCCTCACTCGCTCTCATCCCCAACCCCCCCCACCCCTCCCCAACAAAAACATGCGCGACATCTCCCTTCTATATCTCTCTCTTCCCATTCTCTCTCTCTCTCTCTCTCCCCCTTCCGCTTCTCTCTCCCCAACCGGAAGCACACCACCGATTCCTCACCTGCACAGCAGTCCTCGCAGCCACCACTTCACCGGCGCGATTCTTCTCTCTCCCCTCTTATACTCTCTTCCACTCTCTCTCTCGCCTCCGAAGCTCCGATCGTCTCTCTCATCTCCGATTCGAGTTGCTCCGGTCGCGGAACTCCGGATGGCTCGATCCGTTCTCTTTCGCCTCCGGTCTACAGCTCCGATCTGAGTTGCTCCAGATCGCTCTAACTCCTAACCAAACTCGCCCTCGACTTCGGCCACGCAAAGGTCCGCCGAACATCCCTCAGCCACCCACCCGCCGAAGGTGTTTGAGAAAACCAATTAATTAAGCAAAAGATATATTAGGCCATTGCTATCTATTAGATTTAGGTAATAAACATGCTCCACCAACCCTAATTATCCTATATTTAAACATTGCCTATAATAAAAATCAGGTTTATTGTTTGTTGTGTTTGTGTTTTTTTTTTTTTTTTTTTTTTTGACATTGTTTGTTTGTGTTTTTTGGAGGTCTTATTTTGAGTTTTGATTTGGTACTTCGAAAAAGTTTTAGGCGCTTGATTCGACCGCCGCCACTCCTCTCTCTGTGACCGTCGCCGCCGCTCTATCTCTGCTACCGCCGCTGCCGCCGCTCGCTTTTCCTCTCTCTGCTGCTTATTCAAAGCCAGGTTTGGCAACTTTTTTTTTTTTTTTTCCTTTGTCAAATTGGATTTTTTTTTTTTTAATTTAACACTCTTTTAAAGAGGTAAAAGATCCGTAAAAAAAAATAAAAATAAAAATCAAATCATAACTTAGATTTTATTTAATATTTTAATTTAATTTTAATTAAATTTTATTTTTTTATCTCAATTTTTATTTTTTTTTTTCAAAATAATAAAAATTATAATTAATTTTTTTTTAAATTAATTAATTTTAATTTAAAAAATGTATCTTTAACTGCAAAACTTAAATTTAATAAAAAAGTTAAAATGACTAAACGAATAATTGATCTTTTGAAAACATACACGTGTAGAGAGTGAGGAAAAAAGACGAAAAAAAAGGTTTTGTGATATTCGTCCGCGGGCCAAAGAGGGTTGGAAGAACAAGTATTATTGGGTTTGATTGAAAGACGTCAAAAAGCAAGACTGTCAAATCAATCGGGTCATCTACTTGTGCCATGTGTCTGGCCAAGGGGAAGCAAAGTTCTCCAACTCTTATGTACTTTTTTTGATATAGAGGGGTCACTAGGATAATTGCCGACTCATCATCCACACTTATCCTGTCTAATTGTCCCTGGCTCTCTTCCCCTCACTTTTTATGGATTTATAACTTCTTTTCTTCCTATTCTCCACACCAAAAGATCCAATATACCATTTTTCTTTATAAAATCTTTTATCTAATTTCCTTCCTCTCCTTTTTTAGTCTACAGAACATAGGCTTATTGCTAAATAATACCCTCTTTAGGTGGCGGGGGTTTTATTTGGTGAACTAATACAGCATTCTGTCTTTAAATGAATTTATCTAATTGGAACTAGGCGTGACCGTATTACTGCCAACTTAGCCAATCCATAAAAGTAGTGGGGGTAGCTAAGCTTGTTAATTTGCTTTCCTCAGGATACATTTTACACTTCTCCTCTTAATATGTCACTAGATTCGATACTCAACGATCCAACGTAAGAGGTCTTACCATGATGATTGATGTAAAACTCCCTTCTTTTTTAAAGAATTATGTCATCCTTTTTTTGTCTATTGATAGGACCCATATCTCTTTTATAAGGAAATGATTCTATTGACACACTCCTCTTGACTGTTTGTAGCCCCTTCTAAACACATACCCCTAATAAATTTAAAATAATTAAAACTGTTTATTACACGCCCGTATGAATAACAAAATTATTCTTAATTTTCTCTACAAAATAAAAATACTCCACTACTTCAATTTTCTTTTTATACCTACTTTTTTTTTTTTTTTTTTTTAATTTTGATGTTCTACTTTTGAAAATTTGCAAAAAAAAATGTAATTAGTTAAAAAAAAAAAAAAAAAAAGGAAGTGTCACATTGTAACCTATAATTCAGATTCCACAAACAAACAAACAAAATCAAAGGTTGGGGAGTTTATATGTGACAGTCATCAGTTCTTTAAAAAAAAAAAGGTAAGTTATGTAGTTCCACGTCATTTGAAAATGAATATATATGATGGTTTATAATAAAAGAGATCATCTTCTAATGGTATGAGGTATTTTGGGGTGAGCTCAAAAGCAAAAACTATGCAAGTACGATGGTCAAAGCGGACAATAACATATCAAAGAAAGATATAGGTCGTTACAAATTATATCATAACTTATATTCAAACAGAACTGTGGCCAACGAGGATGTCACTGCAATTAATCATGAGAATAAAACTGATGTTTATTCTAAATAAATAAATAAATGTGATTTCATATTCTACATAATTAATTTTTTTTACAGTAAATATTTATTTTGTCCAACACTATAAATATTTTTTCTTACCGTTAATATTTATATTGTCACATAAAATATGTACAAATATAATAATCAGTGTGATACAAACTCGCAACCCAACACCTATTGAATGTGTTTACAACAATATAGAGATATACTATTGATGGCCAGTTTCCACAATGATGTCTCCCAAACATGTTAGCTAATTAATTAGCTAAGAACATTCCATCATTTTACCCAAAAATATTATAAAGCTAGCATGTGGACCAAATGAAACTATATATTGGAAGCTCTTACTAACTCAATCAAACTCTTTGATCAATTAATACCATTATTAATGGTTCGCGCCACTATGAGGAATCTTAGTTGCACTCTAAGAATATATGTATATATTTACAAAAAGCTAATGATAACAATTAAATAGCTTGGCCCACCGATATAGTTAATTACCATGTGACATAAGCATTCACTATGGACATTCATTATTGATGCCACTTGAAGAATTATGCTCTAGCCTCTCTAACTACATATTTATCCACGAGTAGTCAGGATCTGTGCCATAAGATATATTACATTAACTGTATTTATGAAATGATTTGGATTACTCAATAAAGGTTTTATTCCCTGTTTACAGTTCGTTGTCCTATTTACATTCATATGTTGGATTTTTTGCAAGCAAACAAATAATGCTCTCACTAGTAGAACAACTAGATTCTACGATAGTAAAAAACCGTCGTCGAAAGATACCATGACGGTTCGAAAAACATCGTGGTATGTTATGGACATACGACGACAGTTTTAAAATTGTCATGAAAGGTCATTGTTATCTAGCCATTTTATTTTGGAGCAGAATATTCTACAAGGGTTTTTTTGAAACTGTCGTGGAATGTGTACTTTCCACAACGATGTCCATGTAAAACCATCATGAAATGCGTACTTTCCACGTTAGTTTCCATGCAAAACCGTCGTGAAATGTGCCTTAATTAAAAAAAAATTTGCACTCCATAAATATTAACTACCTGCTAAACTTGCAAAGCCAAAAACTACTGCATAAGAAAGAAATAAAATTTTTAAAGATATAGTAAGTGAAGAAGCCTTTCAGCAAAAGAAAAAAAAAAAAAGGGAAAGAAACACATTTTTTGGTGTCTTTTCTATAGTTGATCTAAGAAGCTTCAAAACCAACCTACATACATGCAAATTCATGCTTATGGTACATAGATCCTTCGAAATTCCAAATAAGAAATTAACTTTAAAACTTTGTAAATTCCTAACCTCACCTCAAGCCTTTAGAAAGATAACTAAAGAACAATTCAATGGAACTTATATCATCATATAGCTTAAATTGAAAATCATGCACAAGTTAGCATTGAAATTTTAATATTAGTTCAATAGATATCTTCATACTTGCAATAGCAAAGCATTATTATCTCAAAGAATTTCAACTGTTGAGAATTCCAACCAAGGAGGATAATCTAAGGGTGCTATCAAGCAAATAAAGGAAATATATTAACATGAGGAAGTCAAGGTTCACCTACCAATGTAGCACATTCTTCTGCAAGGCCAAGTCCAATTGCAGCATGCATGTCGAGGCTACTGTGTACTTCATTCAAGCTCTATTAATTATCCAATTGATGAATATATTAGGATTTTTGCCTCACTAATTAATATAAACTGAAAATTTTAAGTTTTTATTGAGCTCTTAAATAAAAGTAGCAACAAATGAAAGCCTCACCTCATTTGTGGAATTCACAACAATGCAGAACTACAATTCCACTCTTATGGAATCAAAGAAACTGTCACGCCCCGACTTACACCATCTACGTAGAGGAACGACTACATAGACGTGGGCCGGGTCGTCACCTTACTTATATACTTAAATTAAACTTGCGGAAAATTTGGGAAAGATTTTTTTTTTTTTTTTTTTTTTTTTTTTTTTTTTTTGAACTTTATTTTAAAACTTTCAACTTACTGGTAGGTACTTCCTTGAGTACCGAACTTTCAAACCTTCCTTGAAGGCCATCTATATCATGTTGTAGACCAAACCCGAACTAATGTGGGTTGGTACCACAAGAGGCAACTTGCTTGCCTTATATAAACTTTGTCATCCATACTTAAAACGTCATGAAAATACGAAAACTTTTTTTCATTACAACATATTTTATAGAGTATATATTTTTTTTCAAAAGCTGTGGCAGTGTCCATCCCACATTTCACAGTCCGCAGCACCAGCCTTCCACAGTATTGCATCAGAGATTGCTGGCAGGTTGCTTACCTACAGCATAGACGTAAGACGTGAGCTTTCGCTCAGCAAGTACAACTATCACATCCGCGACACAAAACATATCATTGTGCATGAACCAATTATAATCTCTTATGAATCAATTATGGATTTATAACATAATTTAGTTCTATTCCTTTACATATCATGTGTGCTCGTACCGTGGTACATAGCCAAGGAATGGTTGAAGGTGGCAGTCCGTTTTAACTCAAACCATGAAACACAAAGTTTAACATGGAGTAGTTTAGGTAGCCTTCCAATCCAACTCAAACCATGAACCATACCATTTAAACCCGCCTTGGAGGCAAGTCGGCACGACACAACATCCTACTTGTCTTGTTCTTACCAAGTGGTTTAATATTAGTGAACATGCTTCATGATGTCACAATATTATAACAGAATCAACATTAGTCAAAACATGACCTTTTTGAAAACATGGCATTTTTGTAAACATGGCATTTTTTGAAAACATGGCATTGCATGTCATAACATAACTTAGCATATCATAGCCATAGCATAGCATAACACATTATCACATATCAGCACATTACATCAGGCAACAAAGGGCCTATGCTGTAGGCGGAGTTGTACTTACCTCTCTCGTTATGTCCTACGTAGTGCTGCTTCTCCTCTGGTTACAGCTGCAGGTTTCCTCCTGCTAGTTGAAGGACATAGGTAAGGGTCTAATTAGTATTGTGGAATGTTGGTGATCTAACCAACATGTCTTCATAATCCTAGTTGTATGTCCCCAATACTAGATGTCTTACTGGGTTACAAATAGTAACCCTATATCATAGCCCAATTTATTAATCTTGGTATCCTTTAGGGTTATCTTGGGTAACCCTTAAGGTCAAATTAAAATCCACTTGTTAGTCAACCAAAGTCAACTATGGTCAACTTCGGTCAACTATGGTCAACCATTGTTGGGTCAACCTTGGGCTTTGGGCTAAGCCCAGTAACTCGGGTATAACTCCCGGTTACCTTTCGTAAACTAATCGCTTGCTATACTCTAACTTGAAAAATTCATTTTCCTTCCTTGGAAAATTTAGGGAAATTAATCCCAAAACTTTATTCTTAACTTATAAAAATCCTTTACTTAAATCGTAAAAATTTAAACTCTTGGATTAGTGCTTTATAAAATCGTTTGAGGTTGAAAACTGCCCTTGGAACAGTTTTCCATAATCAAAACAATAGTTTGTAGTAGAAAAACAGTTTTCTAGAAACATTTGTAAAGCTAGTGGTGCATAAATTTTCGGATTCCCTGCGCACCCTTCGAAAAACGATCCCAGTTTAAAAATCGGTTCGTAATCTGAAAAAGTTTTCTTCACGAAAGTTGTAGCTCTCGAAAAATACTAAAACTTTCGTGTTTTGCAAAAATTCCAATTCGGCCTAGATTCGTCCCAGTTTTTGTTTGAAACTGGCTGATCCCGAAAAACTGAGTGAAAACTGGGTCTGGGGATCAGCCACGGGTTTTGGGGTAAACGGAGGCCATTGGGGCCTTATTTTTGAAAACGGTTCACGTATACCCCTAGGAAAAATCGTTCCGAACAACTTTCGTGTTTTAAGTTTCTCCAAATTCGGCCTCTAAGGGCCTCAAATTTCACTTTTCCCGAAACTGGTCAGTTTTACCCGAAAATGGCAGTTTTCGGTTTTAAGTTCGTTTACGTCCTATTACGCGCACTCTACCTCAACCGCTTGCAGCGGGAGCTTAAGATCAAACATGCAGCGCTTTCTAACGTAAAACATACATCCATGCAAATAAAAATTAACATCATGCATTAAGCACAAAAACCCTAATCAACATAACAAACACTTAACATGCAATATTGAAACCACCAAACCCTAACCATAATTAAATCAAGCACATGCTCTAATTTACTATCTAAGGCAGCAAATTAAAGTGAGCTTATGCTCATACAAATCAAGCTTGAAATACATTTAAATTTCCCAAATGAAATTTAAATGAAACACTTAGGGTTTAAGGATTTATACCTCACATAGATCCAAGATTTGGCTTGTTTTTCTTTCCCCTTTCTCCTTCACCACAGCCGGCCTTCCCCTCCAATTGGGGTTCCAAAATTTTCGGCCATAAACATAGGAAACAACACACATAAGCATCTAGATCCAAACTCAATAAAAGACTTAGGGTTAAAGGGATTACCTCTAGGGTTTGAAATTTGATTTCTCAAGCTTGGATCTCAAATTTTTTTCCCTTTCTCTTGGCTGCCACCACAACCGGCCCTTGGCCAAAATGGGTCTCCAAAATTTCACAATTTTTCTTGCTTTCTCTCCACACAAAATCCGACCACCCTACACTTAATTCACTCTTGATTTTGGCTTGAATTCTTTCCTTTCCTCTCTCACTCAAATCCGGTTTTGGTGGGGAAAATTTTTGGCATAGTAAGGTTGCTTTTCTCTAATTCTTTTGAATTATGGAACCTCCTATTTATAGAGGTTGGAACTCTTTGAATTTTGCAACCTTTAGTCCCTAAACAATTTTGAAATTGAGCACTAGGGGGGGGGTATGTGGTCGGCCATGTGGAAGGCCTTGGAGGCCAAGTACTTGCTCACCAAGGCAAGTGCTTACCTCATCTTGATTATGTCACCATGCCTACATCACTTGTTGACATCATCAAGCAAAATTTGCTTGCTTTCCAAGCCATAGACAACCGGCCATAGCATGTGTGGGAGCCAAAAATTGGCTTGCTCAACAAACCTTCTAGAATATCCACTTGTTATCATGTTATCATGCCATGTGTGAACCAAAATTGGCTTGCTCATCAAGCCACTTGGTTGCTTACCTCTCCTTGCTTACCTCATCTTTCTTGCATCACCAAGCTAAAAGCTTGCTCTCCAAGGCATAAAGGGAACCGACCATTGTGTGCCATGTGTGCCAAAATTGGCTTGTTCAACAAGCTTGGTTTGCCTTGTTCACCAAGCTTCCCAATGTAACCGAGCAATGTAACCGGCCATGGCTTAGTTCAACTCTAGTTGGAGGCTTGGTTAGGAAAATCCACAAATTCCATAATTCAAAAATTACATACTTACTTACTTTTCTTAAAATTGCACTTTAATCCTTAATGACAAAATATTTGCACTTTAGTCCCTGTGAGGTGGTCAGTGTTGGTGGAGCCACTTGGCTTCAATTCCATACCTAATGGTCCACTAAATTCCCAAAAATCCTTAAATATAGGGTTTCAGTCTATTTTCCTACTAACTTAATAAATACTAATACAGTTTTTCACTTAAAACAGTACTGTTTCACTAAATTGCAGTCCGGAGTTCATCTTCGTAAAATTAGACTGTGTATGGATTTTTCTTCTTAGAACTTGAAACTGCTAAATCCCCATTGCTCTAAATATTATTCACGATTATTCTAGAGCGATCTCATACCTTGACTTTTGGTCAACTTTGACTATCTTGGTCAAACTTTGACCATCATGAAATCATGAAATTTCAACACGTCATTTTCCTTAAAATGCCTTATACTGGCCTAAGTAATCCATCGTTGAGTCTCATAGCTAATTAAATGAGAACTCAAACTTATACTGATATTCCATTCCAAACATGATTTAGACTTAAGTTTTCCTCATTCAAAGGAAATCTAGAGTCATAAAAATTCGGGTTATTACAAAAGACAAAGTTATAAGCCTTTTAAACTTCTTGGAACTTCTTTTCAGCATCGGGATCATCTTTTTTCATATCTGAGTAGAGTTGCTTTGCAAGCTGAAAGGTAACAATCGAAAAATCAAATAAATGAATTGATCACATTTTATATAACATACAATACAAGTTTCTTGCATTCTTACAAGAGCTATTATTATTATTATGAATAATTATGAGAAAAATCACTGCAATGAGCTATTATTATCATGAATAATTAAAGTAGTATTGTATATATTATTTGAAATCATGAGAAAAATCTTTTGGATAAAGAAAGCAAAAATTTCGATAAAGAATCAACGAATCAGCATCACCATGCATGGTTACTACTTACATATATTTGAACAAATGTCTCTATCTCTATACTAGTGTTGTTAATTATTTCCTAATTACTTCATATCATTTTCATTTCTGTAAGAATGCCCCATTGCAAACATCATTAAAATTAATTCATTGATGTCACTTTAGTTTCAACAAAGCCTAGGACTATGAACCAGAAAAATAAAAATAAAAATAAAAATAGACTTTGACAAGTCATCAAGATTTATAAGACAATCTATATGAAAAATTAATGCTTTGAAGATTTAAAATGCATGACATTGAGTACGATGGACTTTGTTTTGTTTTGTGTTGTGTTGTTTTGTTTTTTGTTTTTTGGAAAGGAAATAGGACTATAAATTTTTATTGGTGTCCTCTTCTAGGAGTATATAGTAAATAGGATATTTTGAACTAAGTCATCTCACAGATCAATAACTATCAAGATCTAATGTCCCCCGCTATTATATGGCATGAGAAACAACTTTCCTTTCGGTGCGTTAGTTAAGAACAAACAAGTCATACTATAAATCAACTCATACTCAAACTTCAATGTACACAATTCAAGGTTCATACTTATTTTTTCATGATCATGATAACCACAAATAAAAAACAAACAAGGAAAGACAAAGTAATGTTAATATATATTTTCTTAGTTTTTAAAGAAACCAATTTCAAACAATTACTTATTAAAGAAATTGTACCTAAAACAAATCTTATGGCACATTCGCAATCACCAACTAACAAAGCAACACTTTTTTCCCGAAAACAATCACCCAAAATCACTCTCACAATTAGCAGTTGAAATTCTTCAAATATTCTCATATTTAAGAATTTTGTTTAACACGTAATATGCAAAACCAAAACTACACATATTATACTCAAAAACAATATCAAATACAACTCTAACCATATTCTCACATTCAAACATATTCTGCAAAACCAATCTCAAACACACACAAAAAAAATTTGTCGCTTTCTTAAATAAATGGATGGAAAATTCGGGCACCAAATACTCGATATTTATAACAAGAACCAAACACAAACAAGTAAAGAAAGAACAAAAAAAAAGTCCACTGGCTAAGTGAGGTGGCGCACGAAAAAAAAAAAAAAAAAAAAAAAAAAACCATAATCTTTTCCTAACCCCTTTATTCAACAAAATCAGAAAAACATATTTGAAATTGTTTTTATGCCTATGTAGTTTATATATACACACAAACACATACGCGCACACACGTAAAAATAGATAAACAAGTATATATATATATAAGATTAGCATGGTTTTACCAGTGCATCTCTGATATCAAGAACAACTTGGTTCGGGCGGCGCGGCAGCGGGGTAGGCGCAGCGGAGGAAGGACTGGCAGCGGTGGAACTCACGGGAGCGAGCGAGAGTCTTCGTTGAGCGACGGTACGAGAGTCTTCGTCGGAGCCGGACGGCGTGCTAGTGACAGAGGAGTCGCAGTGGAGGAGAGAGAGAGAATGAGGGTTTCGGAGTTAATGGGCAGGAATGAGGGAAAATAACAGAAATCGACCTCTAAAAACAGAAGTTTGGCAAAAATTAAAAAAAAAAAAAAAAAAAACATACCACGATCGTTTTTAGAAATCCGTGTTCGTGCCTTGTTTTTGGCATATCTTCCACGACCGTTTTTAAAAAACGGTCATAGAATCTTCATTGTGGAATCCACACTCTATAGTAGTGCCTACATTATTATTAACCAAAATCTTGAATTGAACATGTATAAGGGGTTTATATGTGGAATATAAAATGTCAAAAAATAGTCTAAACCCATAGTCTATATATTCGATGGATTAGGGGACATTAATTTATTCATGTCAAGACTGTAATAGATCTACGTCTAATTGGGGAGATGGATTATCTTAGCTATTGGAGCATAGCTTTTAGATACATTGGTATTTTTCATTTGGAAAGCAACATTATTTGGAATTTGTGATCGGCAAATGTACCTGGTTTCTTTTCAGTCAATTATAGGAGTATTGTACTGCAGTCGAGATTTTATGGGGTTGCTTTGTAATTATTCTCGTAATTGCTCTTTTGTGATTCTTTCTCTCATGCACCTCCAGGTAGCAACGGTTCCGACGGAGATTACGAATCTTCTATTCCTCCTTGCGGTATAGATCTCGGATCTACTCCACCTCTGGCCATGGCTCTCGGGCCCACACTACTTCTCTCTCTCCGATCTCTCTTTCCCACGCTTGACGATCTCCGCACCAGGAACATCATTACAGATGTCATTATGAATTAATTGTAGTTTTCAAAAATCAATCGACATGCATGTACCTTAATTATTCCCTAATTTTTCTAGTTGGTACTAGATCCATACCAAACGGCCCCCTCTTAAAACACCTCTAAAATCAGACCCAGAAATCATACCCTTGACCCATAACCAAAAAACTCAAACCCCTGAAAAAATAAATCCCCATAAATCATCATTATAAGATCATAATGAGAAAGAATGACAATAAAAAGCAAAAGGAAATGGTTTTTGTTTCTATCTTCGTTGGGTCGCTTGCACTATGCTCTAATGTGATTGACCAATTCTTTTATTTGGGATTACTAACGAATAAAACCTCCACATTTTGATTTTTTGATTTTATTGTTATTATTTTTAGTTGGATAGGTACCATAGATAATTCGCAAACCCCAAAAAAAAAAAAAAAAAAGGCGCTATTAAAGTAATAGAAATTTATTCATGGATAAGTAGTTCAAGCCAGTTCGCAAACAATCCAAACAAACAAAGCACGTGATAAAACAATCCAAAACCAACAAACTACACAATAAAGCGATCCAAAAACATGACAAACAAGGCCTAAAAAAGATTACATGCATCGATCTTTCTTATTTATTCAGGAAATCGACACTCCTTAACTAATACTAGATATCTTGCTCTCCGTATTCAAGGGAAATAGGGTTAACTGTACACCGACGAGGCATAATCCCTTGTCCTGCATCGATATTCAAGACCATAGCCATCTCTTCCTTCGTACATCCACATTGTAATCCTAGAAAGATTGACGACGAGTTCAACATATGTACGAGAGAGGGACAAAGTTTGTGGCTTTATCTTCATTCAGTTGTTTCCATGCTTCAGTGACAAGAAAAAATGTATGCCTACGCGCTTCATCTTCAGAAGCGCCAGTTTCATCTATGTAACACTGGATTATTGTAGGAGCATCCCCATTCTTTTTTTCAAACTGAAATTAAAAAAAAAAAAAAAAAAGTTAATGGAACAAGAATGTTAATATAACTTGTTAAAAAGGCACAATATTTATTTTTCAGGATAAACCCTAAATTTTATTTTCCATCTATTAAAGGATAAAAATTTCTAGGAAGAGGTTAACAAAAATTATGTATACTCTTCTCACTTAAGCAAGCTAAATGGGATCCTTAAAAAAAAAAATAAATAAATAAAAAAAAAAGTAAGCTAAATGGGAGTATCGAGTGCTTACTGAATCTGTGGCAAGATCGTTTGTTAGCCGAATAATCAGCGAGTATTGATGGATTATACTGGGATAACGCATCACGAGCTCCATACCAGCTTCAGTTATTGGATTTGTGACAACAACATAAGCAAAGACTAGTACAACAGGTCCTGCTACTGAAAGCCATGCATTTTCCATGTATTCTTCGACAGAAGCTGGTCTACTCTCGGTATGATACCACTTTGCCTCCTGCAAATAAGCTTTGGAAAGATCTTCCCACTGAAAAATATTTAGTGGGAGATGAGTTAGACACAATCTAAAGTACAAGATAAAAAGATAAAATTAAGTTCCTCATAATGACAATTAATCAGCATGAAAAAAAAAAAAAATCGAATATGAACAATGGTGAAGTCAACAAATATTTTTTTTAGTGCAGGCACTTAAAAAAAAAAAGAAATAAATTTTATATTTCTACTATTGAGCGGGGGCACTAAAATTTTTTCTTATAAAATTACGATGCAACTGCAATTACTAGGGGATAATTGTGAATTTACATAAAAATAAGAAATAAAATCAAAATTTTTAAAATATGAGTGCGCCCTTTCTCAGATGAAGATAGCTAGCTTCGCGGTGAAAACGAACATACCAGTTTTTTTAGGTACTTGATGATGTGAAATCCTTGTTCTTTCAGAATGTCATATGCCAACTCATTAGTAAAATTGTACACAGCAAGGAACAATATCTTCATATATTCTGGCAGAGGATCCATTGCATTCAAGTCCCAACTGCAATTTTATACGAAACGAAAGAAAAATAAATCAGGTTACAAACTATAACGAAATCAAATCATACAGCGGCGCAACCAACCTTCTATTTTAGTGGAACTCATACTAAAATATTTTCGAAATTAGAGATATAAAAATAGAATATATGAAGTTTAGAGGCGACCTACATGCAAAACTTCATATCAGTAAGGGTATAGTAAATAGAAAATTTTAATTAAGGCTTAATTATTTTAAAAAATAAACAAACAAACAAAACTAAGTGGAAGCGCTGCCCCCACTTGACTTCAAGTAGCTCTGCCACTGATTATAAACCCTAAAGCGTATGAGCCAGACCTTTCAATAGCAGTTGTGAAGAGCTCAAGTTCATTCATTGTGCCGTAGACATCATATGCATCATCCATCACTGAAATCAGTTTAAAAAGCTTTGTTATCCTTTCCCTACAATATCCAAACTGCGGTTCACATATCATTCCCACATTCCAAAATGCATTCTCCACCAGCCTATCTCTTGCAAATTTCATCTTTTCTGCAATTCCAATGTGCTTCCACCACCTATTCATATATATATATATTGGTATGAGTAACAAGGAAGAAATTCAACAATATTTAAAAATATGCTAAAGTATGTACGACCTTTCAGAAGTGCAATATAAAATGTTCTAATTGTTGATTAATTTCCATTTAGACAAGTAAGTTGAAAAATAAAATAAGTATGCTCGTTATTTTCCTTTTTCATCTTCACCAGGAGACAAATAATGGACTCTGTCCTAATATCGAAGACACTGAAATTAAGGCAGTTCATTTATGAATAAAGCAATTCTTCGTTTCAAAACGGACTAGCTCAGGGTGGGAGGGGAAGGCTTTGAATAAAAGCTCAATGAGTGGTTTCATTTCTCTTTAACAAATTAGAGCAATAGGCCTCAAACCAAAAAATCTAGAACAAAACAAACAAAAAATGCATCGTTCCTTGAACAAGAAAAAGATAAAATAGGAAGCAAATAGAGATTAGATATCTTAATCATGTCTATTATTAAATCGATGCTAGATATATATCATCGAAATTCCGCTTTTGTTATTTTAAGTTATATTTTATTTAACATAATGCTTTGGGATGAGAAGATGATAAGGGTGCTAAGCAGATAGCTACCTAATAATAATCTAGATGTTTGGGTATACCTACTAATTCCCAACTGACAAACATTAAATAAAAGAAAATTTGTATAGTCATCGAATGAGTTTGCAAAAAGTACCTAGATAACCGTTTCAACTCTTCTTGGTATTTGGATTGAACAATGTTGTAATCCAAGATAGAAAGCTTAAGGAAAGTGGGATTCATGATCTCAGGGCTCCTCTATATAAGTCAATATACCACCTGGCCTCGAGCCTAGGTACCCTCCAGTATAGCGGAACTTTCAAGGCGTGGCCGACTAGTTTCGAAAGACAGGATTCGTCTTCGTTCTGCTTGGCAAATTCTTGAAGATGTTTCGTGGTAAGTTCTCTTGCTTCGTCCAAAATATTTTCACCATGCATCAAAAGGAAGGAAGCTTCATATAAAGATAACAACCCCTTGATATCATTTCCTATATTTTCTTTGAACTTTCCTGATTCATCCTTGAAACCATTGAAAATCTCTGCCACGTGATAAAAATACAGCCTTAAAATTATATATACATTTATATTTGAAAAAAAAAAAAAAGGATCTAAACCAGAAGAAATTTGAGGGTTGGTTCAAGTACCTTGAGGAACCGAATATGGATGTTGTCGAAGGAGTCTAAATTTGAGAGCCGTGGCATACAAATTATCCTTCCAAATACCGGTGTCAAAATCATTAGCATTATATATACCTTCCAATATACTCTTTATTTCATCCTCAAAGAGATAATATATTCCAAGCCTTTGCAGAATATCAACTAGTCTCAAGCTGAACTAAAGGATCCGTTATCTCCTTCAGCATCACCCAAGCCTCGTCCTTCAGCTTGTCACGTTGGCTGGCATATGCGCCTTCTCCCTGCATGCATTACTTATTATTAAATTGTGAAAAAAAAAAAATGGGGTAAATTGTTTAAATGGATATAATCTTATTAAACTATTAAGAAAGTAACATTTGATACCAATTTTACATGATATGTGCAAACCATACTTCAAAAAAAAAAAAAAATAAATATGAAACACTACTCATAGTGCCAGCATGTTGAGTTTGTTAGCTACAACCACAAAATAGTTTGGAGACCATTCGTGTCAATGTTATTATCAAATAATTAGTGAGTTTGCACTCTTGTTCTTCCACTAATTTTGAGGTCGATTCTGAAATGAAATTTCTATATTTGTATTGACAAAATAAAATAACAACTTGGTAACATTCATCTATATACACAGCCTATACAGCTAGGGAAGATTTTAGTGAGGGAAATAGAAGTAAATAACTTTTTTTATGAAAATAATTGAAGTAAATAGTAAATGTTTTAACATATTTGAAGTAAATAGCAAATTTACGACATAGATGGAAAATTTACTAAGTCAATTAATTATTTAAAGACTATAAATAAATCATTTACATGATAAATCTACCATTTACTCTAAATACTTTACATACATGTTATTTACTTCAATTATTTTATGAAAATTACTAATTACTTTTTTCTCCCTATTTGTTATTTTAAAATAAAACAAGAATAATAGCAAATATTATTGAAACCATCTAAAAGCTTATAGCATCTCCAATGGAGTGTCAAACGAATGTAATGTCTAATTTTAGGATTTGATTGAAAAAAATTGCTCTCGAATAGAGTATTTTCTTTGGAGGCAAATTTGACAAATACTAAAACTTAGTTGCATATATGTCACCATGAGTACAGCAAATAATAAATTTGACGTTTGATGCCTAGTTTTTTTTTTTTTTTTTTTAATCATAATAAATTCTGTCACTTTTAAATTATTTAAATACTAAAGCCTTATTTTTATAAATTTCAAAGCTTACTGATGATCCATCCAATATATAGTATTAAAAATAACACTATAGTTTAGTTGAAATTTTCAAAATACACTATTTCACGTTTTTTTTTTTTTAACAAATATTATATTCTGATATTACCTCAGCATATTCAATTTTGATTGACTGGATGTAATCGTAATTCCAGATCGGTGGGTAGTCGCAGTAACCACGTCGCCTAGCCACATTGTTGTCAGCCGAAAGTCCGGTATCATTCGCCACCATGCTTACTGTGGATAAGGATTTGTAAGTATAATGGCCCCGTTTGACACACCGATTTAACTTAAGTTAAACTGTACTTTTTTTTGTCTTTTTTTGAAAAAATTTTTTATCTTTCTGAAAAAGTTAACAAAAATTACTATTCAAACTTAAAAATTTCAACTCAACTCAAACTCAACTCATTCACCAAATATCCCCATAATGTTCCAACTACATACTCTAGCAGTAAAAGAATGAGCACGTACTGATCATGAGAATATGATTTTTTTTTTTTTTTTTCGAATGAAGAGAGAGGATAACTCATCATCAAAAACATCCTATCTAGGTTGATTGAACCTCAGTCCTTTACCAAAACGCCCCAATCAATTTAGTTATAAAAAAAAAATTACAAATCATAAAATCACACAGACTTCGAAAAGAATAAATTAAAAAAGCAAAAGCTAGGTAGCTAACCCCAAACCCCCCACCCCCCAAGGATATACCCAATCAAAGTATTTGTATCGTTTAAAACCTTAATCCAAAAATATTTCAAGGGAAAATATGAAAAAAAAAAAAAAAAAAAAAGAATTATGATCCGAGAAAAACTAAGAAAGAAACTGCAACAAACTATAGGAAAATAATAAATAAATAAAAATCCAGAGTTGTAGTCAACCAATGAAAGTACTTTATGTTATACACATCACAAAGACATTCGAACGAGAAGACAAGACCATGGCTCAGAAATCGACTGTAGATGTTGTAAAACGAGAGAATGGCAGCCAAATAGAAAAACAAAACCAAAAAAAAAAAAAAAAAAACACCCTTGCCATGCCAGCAAACGCCCAAAAAATTTATTTCTCCAGCGTTTTTTTTTTTCAATTATATAAGCTAATATAAAAATAAATAAATAAACAAAATCTATCTCATAATGTCTATATATAGAAAGAGAGGAACAGATATTATAAAAACATAACAAGTTCCAACTATCATGGTATCCACAAAATAACTCATCAAATCAAACCGCTCGTATCCGAACTATATCGGTATTTACTAAAGAATACAAATCAAGCTGACCACTCTTATTTATTAAACGTTGATACAATATCCCTATATTTGAATATTTTGTTGCATAATATCTATATATAGTATAGAAAATAATTAAATGTATATGAACTTTTCTTCTCACCTAGCCTAATGTTGCAGTGCAAGCCTACTCGGTGATGGACGATTAAGTTTTGATCATCTATTTATACACGCCCGAGTGGCTCTAGAAAAGGTTAGAATAAAATAGAGAGTAATTTGTTGTTCAGTCCCTGAATTATCAACATTTTGTCATATTGGTCACTGAACTTTTAATTTTGGTTCATTAATTTAGTCCTGAACTTTTTTTTTTGGCCATTTTGGTCCCTCACACTAAAATTGATGGACGATTTCTAAAATTTAACACAGATAATTGTGTCCCTATTACATAATAACTTAAAATTTAAAAGAAATTGTTACATTAACTGTAAATGATTTTAGTTTTTAAGGATATTTAATAAGAATACAGATGAAATTTTTATACTTAGTATAATTATTTTGGTAAAATTTCAAGTTCCCATAGAATTGAAACCTCATTATACACAATAAATTAACAAAATCTTTCACCAATCTCAATTTCAGGAGTCAAAACTGTCAAAAAACAAAAATTCAAGATTAAATTAACTAAACTTAAAAGTTCAAGAATCAAAGTGATAGAATATTAATAATTCATGGACTATACGGATAAATTATCTTAAAATAAAAGAAAATGGAATGGGACAAAGCTTCCAATTACACATTATTGTGAGATCCAGTATTATTTTTGACAAGACTAGTTTTTTAATAAATAAATCAATGACTTGACGCTGGACTGGGGTACAAACTACCATATGTTATATTAAACAATTAAATAAAAAGGACTAAAAGTATTAATTAATATTTATTATTATTTTTAATATAAAATTTTATAAGTAAATTAAAAAGAAAATAATAATTTAATATTAATAATAAGAATAAGAGTCATAATCTAAAAAGGGATATGTGATTGTCAATCTCATTTCTCAATCTCAAATTGATGTGGGATTCACCATTCTCACTCCTATTTTAAAAAATAATAATAATAAATAAATAAACAATAGATTGATTTTCATTCATAAGTAAATATATCATAAGTCATGAATGTGTACTGAAATGACTAAGTCATGTATGTGCTTATATTACAAAAAATAAAAATATCGAGTAAATTGCCTATTATTATTGAATCACAGAAGCAAATAAATTTTTTTAAATATAAATAAATTCAAAATTCAAGACAATTATGTACAAAACTTTCCTAAATATAAAATAATAACTCTTCCTAATAACATGCACATGAAATGAAAGCAAACCAGTCATCTTTATTTTCCCATTTTTTTAAATAAGAAAAGCAGACTAGTTATCTCTCTCTCTCCTTTTCATTATTTTTTATTTTTTATTTTTTAGGGGCTAGAAAGCAGACTACTGATCTTGAATTCTTCTGTTTTATATCAATTATGAAAAGTTGTCAATGTCCAGCTGCAGCTTTCTTGTCTGGCTGCTGAATCGACAGGATATATCAATTAATATTTTATTTACATCTTTTAACTATTAATTAATTTATAAATAATTTTTTATTTAAAACCTTATCATATGTATCTTTTAAAATTATTAATACAGAAGATAAATATTATTAAAATATATTATATTAAAATCAATTAATTATTATAATAATGTAAAAAAATTTATAAATACACATATATTTTACAACTTTCATTTCCTAGCGATACCGTACATGAGAGCTCTTATATATATCATTTACATACTCTTTTACATATATGTGTACATATGAAAGGTACTGTGTCTCATAGACAGATACATCCGATAATTATAACTTTTTATGTAAAAATTTATGATTATTAATTGATTTATTTATAGCATTATATATATAATCTTGTAATATGATATTATTTAAATATTAATATAAAAAATAAATATTACTAAAAAATATTATATCAAAATCATCTAATTGTCACAATATCTAACAAAAAAGTAACAAAAAAGTGACAAGCACCAATAGTCCATCACACACACATATATAAACAAATAATCTCATGTCTTCCAACCAATTGTAACATTATGTTTTGTAACTTATAATTACTAGTTAATTTACGTCTAGCATTTTACTTACAATCTTATGACATGAACTAGTTAGAACTATAAATGTAAAGATAAGTTATGCCTGAAAAATATATCATTATAATTAATTTGTTGTTATAATAAAAGTACAACAAAATTTTAAGTGTTGTATTATACAAGTGCCCAATATATATAAGAGTATATCTGTCTCTATCTATGAATAAAAGTACATACACTCTCCGGAAAACAAATGTCCTATATCAATTTCCAACTGCACTCAAAATTCCATATATATGAGGTCCCCCATATTTCAATTAATTACCTTGCAAAGGCAAGTCATCCGGTTTCAGCAATATATATACAATCAGGGGAGATGGAGGTGAGATAGGAGGGCTAGTTTTCGAAAAATTCTTGTGTGTATGTGTTTTTTTTTTTCAAAATTTTCATTTTGCCCTGTTATCAAACAAAAATAATACACATGATCCCACTATTATATAAACCGAATGATCAAAAGATAAGAATGCATAATACTATACATTCACATCCAGCTTGAAAAAATAAACAAATAAATTAAAAATAAGCCCATTTTTCTTTTCTGTCTTTTTTTTTTTTTTTAATCTATGAAATGATAAGAGATAAACTACTGACATTAAAAAAAAAAAAAAAAAAAAGGCAAATTGAATCAAACTTCTAGCTAAATCATGCTCGTGTAAATGTCATATATTTATCCCAATCAAAATTTACATCCTTTTATTGTCTCATCTTATAGATTCCCAACTCGATTTGTTAAATTAAAAAAAAAAAAAAAAGTGAAATTGACATTACAAATAAAAGTAGCAGCCCCTTTCGGAAGCCCCCTAAAAATGAAAAAAAATCCCAAATAGACTTCTTTGGAATATTCATTGAATCAAGAACCGGCATGGAATACTGGTGTTAGTGTATCTATTATATAGTGGTAAATTTATGTGCCTAAACTTATAGTACTAAGATTTCAATGCATGCTAATAACCAATTTTAATTAAATTTTATAATTGTTAATATAGTAAATATTAAATTTTGATATTTGATTATTATTAACCAATGTTCTTTTATTATTAATTACTATGATGTCATCATTCAAATTATTTAAATACAAAATATTTGTTCTTACAAGTTTTAAAGTTTTATGATGGTATCTGTAGAGGGTGAATTCTACAATTAATTAATTAAATGGTCAATGAGGGAGTATAGTCATTGAGTTGATTATTCGGTTGATGGGTTGATCTCACCAGCCGATGTGCTACTAGAACAACAAAAGTGCTGTAAAGTAAGTAAATAATATAGATACAATAATTGTAAAGGTTCACTCGATAATGAAAATTATTATTCTGTCATGGCTTCAGGGATCGTCCACCATATTTGAATAACGTGATATAATGAATAATTGTGAATAAAAGGAGAAGGAAGAAGAAGAAGAGAGAGAGAGAGATAATGTCGTATAATGCAGAAAGTTATAATATGTTTACTTGCGCGTAATCGGAGTGAGCATGAATCGGAGTGGGTGGGATTCGGAGTGGGCTAGATTCGGAATCAGAATATGTTGTTTACTTAGGTTCCAAGAATCAGAGTCAAAATCACTGTCAATCCCATTCATGCGTTTAGTTAGAACATGAATCAGAGTTAGTTGCTGTAAATTTACTTGTATGTACCCCTTTATTTATTGTATTTTCAAAATAAAAAAATGATTAATTTTTTATTTATTTATTATGATTATTATTATTTATTTATTATCATACTATTAATCAAAAGTAAAATATTCATTATGATATTAAGGCAATAAATTAAATTGTGTAATTCTTTGTTTAAAAATTAAAAAGAGTAAAAAAAAAATGAATTAAAATAAGTAAAGTATAAAAAAATTATAAAAATAGAAACATAATAATATATTATGATAAAAAAAAGTTCTTTATTTACTCTAATAACGTTAATAGTAATTAGGATAGTTATATAATATTAAGTTAATAAAAATGTATTTTATTTAGTTAATAAAAATAATTAATATAGGTTGTTATTATTTTTTAATATAATTTTTGCAAATGAACTAAAGATAAAATGGTAATTTAATGTTAATAGTAGGAATGGGAGTCACAATCTAGAGGGAGGGCATGGGATTGTCAATCTCATCTTCAATCCCAAATTGGTGTGGAATCCACCATTCTCACTCTCATTCCAAAAAAAAAGAGCTAGTAAACACTAGATTGAGTCCCATTTTCCACTCCCATTCCCCACTCCTGATAAGTAAGCATGCCATTAATGTCACATGTAATCAGCCTTGGGATCAACCGTTGAATATTTCTTTGTATAGCTTTCCTTGGGTTGACCCGGTTGATTGTTGTTCTCAATTTAGTTGATTCAAGAGAGATCTCAAAAATATTCTTTGTTGTTTTGTAGTCTAAGGTCCTCGTGTATCAACTCGGTCATCTGTTTGATCAATCAATTCGATCTATTCAGGGATCAATGTGATTTGTTAGTGTCTGTAAATTTACTATTTTTGTAAAAATGTTTTTGAACGAAATATACTATTTTTGAACATCTGTTGTGATTTGTTAGTGTCTCGATCGTCCACTATATTTTTATAACGAATGTACAATTTTTGAACATCTGTTCAACGAAATTATGATAGCATATCAAATATACTATTTATGAACAATGTTCTTTAAAATATATATAACACTAACATTGTATTTACATTGAAGATTATTTTTGATAACCTTGAAATGCTAGTCATCTTCTGCATTTATAAATCAATGGAATATTCAAATGTTTTACAGATTCTGTGTAGAAACACTACAATATATATTCATATATAATATATATTTTTTTAATTCAAAAAACATCTAAAATACATTATGCCTTTAAACTAGATACTTTTTCGCTCTTATAATACAAATATCCAAAACATCCTATATATACTTATTAAATTAGTCTCGAAATCGCGAAATACCCATGTAGTATTTTTTTTTTTTTTGGCCAAAAAAGCCTTATTTTATTAACAAAAGTTAGAACTTAATTATGTTTAAATAAAAAATCATGTGCGATTCATTAACTTCTATTAAGAAAAAGAACGATTTTATACTCTTTTAAAGAGTTTGATTTAATTAAAAAAAATTAAAACCCAAATAGAAACTTGATGAAAAAATTAGTGATCAAATGAATAATTAATCTTGCTAGACATACGCATGCAGAGAGTGCAGAAAATATATATATATATATATATATATATGAAAAAGATGGTTTTGCTATTTAATTATCCACTGGCTAAAGAGAGTTGAAAGAACGACCGGGGTTGATCGAAACACGTCAAAAAGCAAAATTGAAATTGATCAGGTCATCTACTTGTGGATTGTGCCATGTGCATGGGGAAGCAAAGTTCTCCGACTCATTTTTGTAATTTTTTGGGTTCGACCCCATTCATTATTCTTCATACTGAATATTAATTGCTTTTTTATTTTTTTGCTGAAAGTGAATATTTCTGAATCATCATCTGCACACATCCTGTCTAATTATCCCCTCTTTTTTTATTCTTTTTGTTTGCAAATTGCTTGTATTTTTCTGGTTCATTTGGTGCTGTCATCTTTATGCTATGATTGGTAATACAAAAGAAAAATGACAAGAAGGGAGAATAAAATATTAGATGAGAGAAATAAAAAGGAAGGAGTGAGGTTTTGTTCGGTAAAAGAGAAAGAAAAGACAAGAGAAAACGTCAAATTTAATGCATTTTTTCATTATACCTCAGATGAATTAGAAAGAAAAAAAAAATAGAGAAGGACTTGGATAGGTTTTCTCGAACAGTGATGAATTCAGAAAATACTATCATAAGGGGCTAATAAGTACAACACAATTTTAATTAAATTGAGTACTTATAATTTTATTATAATTATATGTATAAGATTAAAGTTATGAATTTAAGAGGGGTTTTACAATATAATTTGAGGGTATGAGAGTTAATTTTTCTATTTTAGAGTCGGCTTGATGCAATCTGTTATTGATATATTTAGATAAATGTAAGATATAAGCAAACAAACAAACAAACAAAAAATAAATAAAAAAAAGAAGTTAATTAGGGGGTTGCTTATTTTTCCTTCGTCCATCCTCTCTCAGATAAAAGTCTTATAGTATTTTCATTTTTTTTAGAATAAGAGTCATAAATCTCCCATTATTAACAATGCAAAAAGGTCTTTGAATGAGTTAGGATTGGTAGATTTGAAGCATTCTACGATATTACCAAAAAAAAAAAAAAAAAAAACTATATCTATGAGGAATAATTTTGAACTGTCAAATTTTCATCAAGTTATTATAAATTATTATAAATTTTCTAAATTTGATTTGATTTTTATAATGATATAAAGGTAGCAAATTATGTTGATAAGGAAAGAATGAATTTGATCATGACGAAAGTAGCTGCAAAGAATGAATTTGATCATAACGAAAGTAGTATTACTATTGTTGATAAGGAGGGTCCCAGTAATGAAGGGAAAATGCAAATTGAATATGTAGGGTTTTGGTCCACTTGTAGCTGTGACTCCTTTAGATACTCTTTTCCCAATTTCCTAATTCCATTTGCTTACTTTTACTTTCAAAGTTTGAAATAAGTTCATGAAAAGCCATACCCTTTGGTTTGATTGCAAGCGATTGTGGAGAACCAACATATTAATTGGTACAACAATAAAGAAATATTTTGATACAAACCACAAGAAACTAAAAAAATTAAAGAGAAAATTCTGATAATTTGAGGAATCAGGACATCCCAAGATAATTATAATTTGTTCGAGGGAACCAAAACCTCCCACACTAACTCAATATTTGAGAAAAAAAAATACTCAGCACACACTTTCCATCATGAAGTTTAAATACAAAAATATTACAATTTATCCCACTACTCCACTAGCACGCATTACCCACTAACTAAAAAACGTTCATAATGCATATCCTAGAAAATAGGAACAAGTTACAACTAACACACACTAAGAATCTTATTTATAATGATTCTGACTTGTTTAACATAAAAACTAATAAAATATTACAATAAATAAAATAAAACAAATAAAAATAATAACCTAACTTCTAGGTTCGTAACATATTTTACACTTCCCGTCCTAGAATATGATCCCTAGATTCGATACTCAACATTATAGAAAACTTAGATTGCATGATCAATATATTTTACGGTGTTAATTCATGATAATTTATGTAAAACTAAACCCATCATTTATAAAGAATTATATCAATCGATATCTCGTCATGGGTCTCAGATTTCTTTTACACAATATATTGATTGGACTGCAATGATATCTTTTTTACAAGCAACAAAAAAAAAAAACAAAACACAAACTGACGAGCATCTAAGTGACCTCTAGACGTGACAGTCTGCAACCAACTTGGCCGACCCAACAAAAGTAATAGTGCCAGCTAAGCTTGTTAATTTGTCTCTATACCATAGGAAGATGACATGAGAGAGAAGATGAGAAATTTGAAATTTTTAAGGAATTGAATTTCTATATTAAAATATAAACTTGTTAAACAATGTCAGTGTTCTAATACTCTTATATATCTATTACTGTAATTGTACTTTAACAACGTGGAACTTGGGCATTTTTACCCTTAACAACGGACACTTCATACGCTCGCTGACAGATTTTACAAGAGAGCGGTAGAGTTTACTTTTTATTTCATTTATTTGTCTATTTTTTACATTTTTATAGTAGAAACTATCATTTTTGACAACTGCTTCGAACTATAAATGAGAATAATTAGGAGTTGGATGCATTTCAATGAAATTTTGATTTCCAAACAATATTTCGCATATTTTTAAGGATAAATTGCTAAATAGTTCTTTTAACTTTTAAGTTTGTATAATTTTTATCTTTGTTCTTTTTTTTTTTTCGTAACTTGAGTACTCTCAAACTATTAAAAACATTGTTACAATATTTTCTTCCGTTAATTTTTTGACGGAATTCTTCAGTGAGCATCATTTTTCGATCAAAATAACAGACAAGTGTCGTTAAAAAATTAACGAAAATAACTAATATTATAGCAATATTTAAATAATTTAATATCATTAAAATTACAAAATAATAATAATAACAATAATAAGGAGGATCAAAAGTTGTAAAAACTTAAAAATTAAAGCAATTTATCCTATTTTTAATACATTCTACTTCTACCTACGTCAAATATTTATTTATTTATTTCCTTTTTAAGAAACCAATTTGCCTTACCTCGAATCGTTTCCATCTAAATCCAAAGGAAAGAGGGGGAAAATATATATATATATATATATATAGTATAGGAGGTGCAAATTTTTCAAAAAGAGGAAGGAATCGGGAAATACCGTCGGCAGATAAAGTTAAAAGAACATAATTTCAAGGCGATGTATCACCATTATTAAAATTCACATAGATTTTCCTTTCTTGGAAATATAAATCCGTTATTGAATATCGCATCACTGATCTTCGAAAGGTGGTTTTATTTGCATACCTCTCTTAAATCTTGACACACCCTATTAATTTAATTCATTAATTACAAAAAATATCCTCAAACAAAATGAAATAAAAGAACAACAATAATACACTCAGTTTTATAAATAAAATTCTATCATAAAAAATAAAACTCAATTATTTTTTTTTTTCACACACACCAATATATCAAATTCCAAAATAAATATTTATATATTTATACTTTGAAATTTGTAATAAAAACCCTGATTTTCATCCTAATTTTTATTCTTCAATAAGTAGTCCAAAAATTTTTGAGGTATGTTAAATACTGCAAATTTTTTTTTTCATTATATACATTACATGTTGTGGACTTTTATTTTCTTTGTATATGTTTCTCTTTTTATGTATTGTTTGTTGGCTTTTTTAAATCTTTTTTTGGTTCTATCACTAGTATAAAATGTGGATACCACGATGGTTTTTAACCGTCGTGGTAACATTTCTACGACGGTTTTCTAATCGTCGTGGAATTTTAGATTCCACGACGGTTTTCTAACCGTCGTGGAATAGGCAAAAATAGGACCTAAATGTGGACATTTAAGAACATACCACGACGGTTCTACGTAAAAAACCGTCGTGATAGGCGGACCTACCACGACGGTTTTTCTTGAAAAACCGTCGTGGTAGGTCCGCCTATCACGACGGTTGAAAAACCGTCGTGGTAGGGTCTGTCAAAAAAAAAAAAATTGCGAATTCATTTCATTTCCCACGAGTGGCAAATCCGGAAAATTTAACTCACAAAATCAACATTTTTTCTGGAAAATTTCCAAATCCGTGTCTTACCCAATCAATTTTAAAGCAATCTAAATCACAACGACTGTCAACAATCACCGAAATGACGAATTTTGGACAATTTTCTACGGATAATTCCCAAATCAACAATCAACCAAATCAACATTTTGGAAGGAACATTGTAGATATTTGACATTTTAGACGGAAATTTCACAATCAACAAAATCAACATTTTGGACGGAAAATTCCCAAATCCGTGCCTTACCCAAGCAAGATACATTTCAACTTACCGGATTGTCGAGCGTGGGTACGGGTGGAGTGGTAGAGAATGTAGGGGACGGAGGAATGGCGGCGAGAGGGAGAGGAAAAAATGCTTGGAGTTAGAGAGAGAGGGAGGAATGGCGACTAGAGAGAGAAGGAAAAAGGCTCGGAGTTAGAGAGAAAGAGAAGAATGGCGGTGAGAATGTAAAGAGGGAGCGGAGAGCGATAAATGGAAGGAGGATATGGGCGGCTTTGGGTTTGGAGTTAGAGTTTATATTAGAGAGTGAAAAAGGATCGGAATGTAATGTGGTGGGAAATATGGTATTTTTTTGGGTTTTAATATACGCTCCAAAAAGTTGAACAATTTCAAAAATTCCCGCATTCATACTTATGGAAAAACCGTCGTGGTATGGTGAAAAATTAAAAAAAAAATTTTTGACCTACCACGACGGTTTTTTGGAAAAACCGTCGTGGTAGGTCAAAAAATTTTTTTTTGATTTGTTTTTAAAAATTTTTGAAAATTTTTTTTTTTTTGAAAAAATTCCTTCCTTCGTACCTACCACGACGGTTTTTCAAAAACAGTCGTGAAAGCACCCCGCTTCCACGACGGTTTTTGAAAAACCGTCGTGGAAGCGGGGTGCTCAAAAACCGTCGTGGAAGTAACTCGCTTCCACGGCGGTTTTTAATAACCGTCGTGGAAGCGGGGTGCTTCCACGACGGTTTTGAATAACCGTCGTGGAAGCGCCTGCTTCCACGGCGATTATTAAAAACCGTCGTGGAAGCGGTGGCTTCCACGACGGTTTTCGGAAACTCTGTTCCGCTCCGTGTTTTTACATATTTTCCACAATGGTTTTTTAAAAAACGGTCGTGAAAACGCCGTCGTGGAATCCACATTTTGTAATAGTGTATATAGTTGTCCGTCGGCTTTTTTTTTTTTTTTTTTTTAATTTTTTCGGTTCTATATGTCGTTGTTCTTTCATTAAAGTATGTATATATAGATATTTATAGATACATGTGAACATGTTGTATGTTGTTTTTTTAAAAAAAATATATATTTCTTGCAAAATTGTTATTTTAATCTATATTATATATATATATATATATATATAATATAGATTAAAATAACAATTTTGCAAGAAATATATATTTTTTTTAAAAAAACAACATACAACATGTTCACATGTATCTATAAATATCTATATATATATAAATATGTTATGTTCTTGGTCTTTTTTTAACTTTTTTTTTCTTGTAAAATTTTTAAGTTAGTACCTGTAATAGAACATCAAAATAAATCAAAAAGGTGGGTGTGAAAAGAAATTTGAAGTGGTAGAGCAGATACTTTTTATTTTTTAATATTTAAGGATAAGTTTTGAAATAAAAGGGGTCTATATTAAGCTAATTTAATCATTTGGAATTTAAGAGGGTGGGGTGGAGAGTAAAAAGGGATGTGTCAATAGAATCACTCTAAATCAAAACTCTGAATTGGGCATATAGATAATGGGTTTACATATGTATGAAATGTAAAACGTTAGTGATATAGTCTAAACTCATAGTCTGCAATTGATAAAATAAAGATGACACTTTATTCATGTCAAGATCGTATGTAGGTCCAATTGGGAAGGATTATCTAAGCTATCGGAGCGTAGCTCTTAGATAGATACATTGTACATTTTCCCCCCAGACGAAATATGAGAGAGAGTGAGAACTGATTTTGATTCTACTTAGAGAAAAGCATCAGACCCCATTGAGTTATTAAATCTATATAATATCACAGTAAAAATAAAAAAAATATAAAACACATAGTTCTAATATGGATCTTGATGGTTCAAAAAATAATTTTTTCAATAAACAGCTTATTTTTCCGTAAACTCAAAAAATAAAATCAAATACAAAAGCTAGACTCAAACAAAAGCACCCTAATAATTTGCACAATAATCAAAGGGTCCCATGAGCACTAACTTACAAACCTATAGTTAGCCATTTCTTTTCTCATCTTCAGTCGATAAGGCACTGCTTGTTTTCCCAGAAATTCTGTTTACAAGTTTAGAATGCCCCCATAGCATAGAATTATTTCCACGACCCATCATATCATTTTTGGATTATAACTATTGTCCAAACTATTAAGAAAGTTGGTATTATCATTAGGGAAAGTTAAAGTTTTATATGTAATTATCTTTATTAGGAATTTTAGATTTATTTATATTTATTGTAATTTAGAATAAGTCTTGATGTAGATTTATATAAGTGTTAAGAAACTTACCCGATTGTATATATTGTAACTTGTATTTATATGAGAGTCCATTCATAGTACTTCTTACTCATGAATTCAATGTTCTTAGTCTGTGGACATAAACACATCTATGCTAAAAAATAATAATAGTAATAAAAGTAGAGAAGAAGGGAATACAAAGATATTTAGCGTAGATGTGTTTATGTCCACGGACTAAGAACATTGAATTAATGAGTAAGGAGTACAATGAATGGGCTCTCATATAAATACAAGTTACAATGTATACAATCAGGTAAGTTTGCTAACACTTACAAATATACTAAGATCAAGACTTATTCTAAATTCTAATAAATATAAATAAATCTAAAGTTCCTAATAAAAATAATTACATAAAAAACTTTAACTTTCCTTAATGTTAATACTAACTTTCTTAATATGCCCCCGCAAGATGGAGCTTTGATAGGAGATCCAATCTTGAACTATAATAAAAGAAACTTGAATAAATAAATTAAAAATTCCCTTTTTTTTTTTTTTTTGGGTAATTTTCTCTCTTTTTGTGTGTTTTTTTTACGTCTAGAAAAATAAAATAAAAGATGTCGGGGCCCAAAAATGCAGAGAAGAGACGACAAGTGTCGAGAGCGGGAGGGAGGGCACTTGGGCATAGGGGAATGGCAATCGTCATAAAAGGAGGGATAGCGGGTACTTGGGCGCATTGATAAAGGGTGCATGGATGCTGGAATGTCAATCGTCAAGAAAGAAAGGGTGCAGGGGTGCTGAGACGGTAATTGTCAAACTGGACGCAATAGTGTTAGAGACAACAATAGTCAAAAGAGGACACATAACACAGGGGATCAAAGGATCGGGGACTTGTTTAATTATGATCGCTATGATAAAATATAAAATAAATAAATAAAACAAAAAGGATGATGGTAGTTTTTTTTTTTTTTTTTTTTTTCTTGGTGATGACGTTAGAGGGGGTGGGTGGGAACAATACATAAGATGAAAAAAAAAAAAGGAAGGGGGGTAAGACGAAGAGGAGGTTGTGGTCTAGGATCTAATCTCTTATACCAAAATAGAAATTAAATAAGAAAAATAATAATAGTAATAAAAGTAGAGAAAATGGAACACAAAGATGTTTAACGTGAATGTGCTTTTGTCCAAAGACTAAGAAGAATAAATTCATTAGTGAGGAGTATTATGAATGTGGGCTCTCATATAAATACAAGTTATAATGTATACAATCGAGTAAGTTTCCTAATACGTACAAATCTACTAAAATCAAGACTTATTCTAAATTACAATAAATACAAATAAATCTAAAGTTCTTAATAAAGATAATTACATACAAAACTTTTTCGTTAATGTTAATACTAACTTTCCTAATATAAACTACATATTCTTTTTAATTTTCAGTTTAGAGCTCATCTATCTGATGACGTGATTGCATAATATATATACACCCACACCCACACATACATATATATTCACACAATTTGTGGATGAATTTGGAAGATCATTGATGCGATCGATATCCAATAATGGATATATATTTCCAAGAAAGGAAAAAGATTTTTCTTGATGTGATATTCAATAATGGTGATACATCGCCTTGCAAGAATGTTCTTTAACTTCATATGTTGACGGCATTTCCCTATTCCTTCCTCTTTTTGAAAATTTTGAATCTCCAAGTTTATAATTTTTTTTAATGCATTTTTATTAGATGGAAACTACTCTAGGTAAGGCAAATTGGTTTCATGAAAAAGAAATGGACAAATTTCATTTTTGCTTCTTGAACTTCCCTAAATTTTGAAATTGATAGAAATACTCTGAATTATAAACTGTTATCATCTTTACTCATTCGTTAGTTAAATAGATGGAATTACTGACATGACAAGCTAGGCACATATATGGCATGGTCTAAACAAGGCATTCTTTTGGTTGATTACACACAAATTATTTGGATCTAAAATGGAAAATGTCACTTGTTGTCCCAGCTGGCTTACTCTCGGATTAAGGCTCCAAAATGGCAAATAAAATGGCTAGATACTTGGAGCTTTCAAACGGTAATGAGCAGATGGAATGGCCTAGAAGAGTACATGTTGTGTACGTGTTGTGTACATGTTGGGCATTTCTTTTCTCATCTTCAGTCGACAAGGCACTGCTTGTTTTCCAAGAAATTCCGTGTACAAGTTCAGAATGGCCCCATAGCATAGAATTATACCTATCATATCATTTTTGGATTATAACTATTGTCCAAGAAAGTTGGTATTATTATTAAGGAAAGTTAAAGTTTAATATGTAATCATTAATAGGAATTTTAGATTTATTTGTATTTATTGTAATTTAGAATAATTCTTGATCTTAGTAGATTTGTAAGTATTAGGAAACTTATCCGATTGTATACAATGTAATAAAAGAAATAAAAGTAGAGAAGAAAGGAGCACAGAGATATTTAACGTGAATGTGCTTGTGTGCACGGACTAAGAACAATGAATTCATGAGTAAGGAGCACTGTGAATGGGTTCTCATATAAATACAAGTTACAATTTATACAATCGGGTAAGTTTTTTTATACTTACAAATCTACTAAGATCAAGACTTATTCTAAATTACAATAAATACAAATAAATCTAAAGTTCCTAATAAAATAATTACATACTGTAGATGCTGGTTTTCTACAGTCAAAATTTAACGTAAATTAATGATAGTGATGAAACAATCAGTTGATTGGGCCCCTGAAAATCGTTATTGAAACTCATAAAGCAAAATAATATGAAAATAATCAAAAATAAAGTAAAAGAGAGGGAGAGAAAGATTCATTAACACCAAGATGTAGAGAGGTTCGCCAATTGTGCTACGTCCTCTGTGAGTGCAATGCATTCACTGAGTGTGGATATTTTCCAGTACAAAATGATTTCTGGATATGTTTCGGCAGAGTAACAGCATGTAAATTAGAGAAAAAAGAGGCCTCCAGGAAGGAAGGGGTCTTCCTCTATAAATAGAGGAAGATGGGACTGTGCCCGCAACTATCAATGAGCAGTTTCTTTTTGCTGTCCTTAGGGACACGTGTAAGCACGCTATTTGTGATCTAGGTTGAACGGTTACCGGAGTGAGCCTTGATTTCAGACCATGATCTTTGCAGTTATGAATGTGAGGTCATCGTCAGTTATGAACTTGTCAGTTTTCATAATGGCATGACACATCATCATCGACATTGGGTTCGACGGTTATGAAGAGTATACCCTATAAGCTTTGTTGGGCATAAATAACGAACGATGGGTAGAAAAGAAGGTATTGTCCCTGTGATCTATCGTTCGTGGCCTGTAGAGTCAATGTGTGAAAGATCATGTTCGATCTGTTGGTTCGATGTTCGATGTTTAACTTTGAACGAATCGCATTTAGTCATTGGGTCCGGCCCAATTATGCGAGCGATATACGTTCGTTATTGACTTATACAATGAGTTGGGTCCGGCCCAAATACAATGGCGTTAGAATCGGGAGTTCATCGTTCGTTAGATAAACTGTTAAAGCTAACGTTATTAATGGGAAGACGAAGTCTAACCCCAACACATACAAAATTTTAACTTTCCTTAATGTTAATACTAACTTTCTTAATATGCCCCCGCAAGATGGAGCTCTGATAGGAGATCCAATCTTGAACTATAATAAAAGAAACTTGAATTAAAAAAAAAAATCCTTTTTTTTTTTTTTAACGTCTAGAAAAATAAAAATAAGAGATGTCGGGACCCAAGAATGCAGAGAAGGGACAACAAGTGTCGAGAGCAGGGGTGGATGGCAATCGTCGGAAAAGGAGGGACAGCGGGCACTTGGGAGCATAGAAAAAAGGCGCATGGGCGCTAAGACGTCAATCATCAAGAAAGAAAGGGTGCAGGTGCGTTGAGACGGTAATCGTCAGAACTAGACGCAATAGGGTTAGAGACAACAATAGTCAAAAGAGGATGCATAGCACAGGGGATCAAAGGATCAGGGACTCGTTTAATTATGACCGCTATTATAAAATATAAAATAAATAAATAAAACAAAAAGGATGATGACAGGTGTTTTTTTTTTTTTTTTTAAGGGATGGATGTGGTTTTTTTTTGTGTGTGTATATGTGTTTATTTTTATTTTTTTTATTTTTTTGGGTATTGGTGATGACGTGAGAGGGGGTGGGTGGGAACAATACATAAGATGAAAAAAAAAAAAAAAACAAAAGAAAAAGAGGGGGGAGGGGGGGGTAAGACGAAGAGGAGGTTGAGGTCCAGGATCTAACCTCTGATACCATAATTGAAATTAAATAAGAAAAATAATAATAGTAATAAAAGTAGAGAAAATGGAACACAAATATATTTAACGTGAATGTGCTTATGTCCAAAAACTAAGAACAATGAATTCATTAGTGAGGAGCGTTATGAATGTGGGATCTCATATAAATACAAGTTACAATGTATACAATCGAGTAAGTTTCTTAATACTTACAAATTTACTAAAATCAAGACTTATTCTAAATTACAATAAATACAAATAAATCTAAAGTTCTTGATAAAGATAATTACATACAAAACTTTAACTTTCCTTGATGTTAATACTAACTTTCCTAATATAAACTACACATTCTTTTTAATTTTCAGTTTAGAGCTCATCTATCTGATGACGTGATTGCATAATATATATACACCCACACCCACACATACATATATATTCACACAATTTGTGGATGAATTTGGAAGATCATTGATGCGATCGATATATGGTTATATATTTCCAAGAAAGGAAAAAGATTTTTCTTGATGTGATATTCAATAATGGTGATACATCGCCTTGCAAGAATGTTCATTAACTTCATATGTTGACGGCATTTCCCTATTCCTTCCTCTTTTTGAAAATTTTGAATCTCCAAGTTTATAATTTTTTAAAATGCATTTTTATTAGATGGAATCTACTCTAGGTAAGGCAAATTGGTTTCATGAAAAAGAAATGGACAAATTTCATTTTTGCTACTTCCCTAAATTTTGAAATTGATAGAAATACTCTGAAGTATAAACTGTTATCATCTTTACTTATTCATTAGTTAAATAGATGAAATTACTGACATAACAAACTAGGCACATGGCATGGTCTAAACAAGGCATTCTTTTGGTTGATTACACACAAATTATTTGGACCTAAAATGGA
>VYVB01000758.1:0-58173 GCA_009761775.1 Ficus carica | reverse complement strand
CTACCCTCCTTAAAAAAAATTTCGCGCCGTCTCGAAAATTCAGATATTTCTAGGTGGCATTTCTTAAACAATTAAAAACGTGCACCTTTTTAACTAGGAGAAAAAATTTTTGTTTTCCAAAATAAAATAATTCAAACACAATCTTATTTCCAAAATTCAAATTAACCAATCACATGTTGACAAATCATTTGTCTACAATTTCATATGTCCAATCCTTTCCAGATTGCATGTTGGAGAGTACCATGTCTTAATAGACATTACTAAATTCCATTTATAATTTATCGATCTCATTAGGAACAAATCCCGAGATGCTTCGTGGAACTATATGAGCTAATAGAGGGACCCGATGGAAATATGTAAAGATGCTCCTATAATTGTGAAAAATTAATCCCAGATTAATTATTCATCAATTATTAATGTCAAAACTATTCCACTAAAAGTTTGAAGCTGAACTCCAGTTTACATACCGTATTACGAAAGCTCTCTTACGTAGTGCTTCTTCCATGATTTATTTATCGCTTGCTTAATCCCCATATGTTATCCATGATTGAATTAAGGAATTTTTCCGTTTTATCTTTTTCATCATTTTAACTTAAAGTTCCATTATTCTCCATTGAAAGACAACTACAATTGTAAAACCATATAATTGGTAAACCACCAGAGACACAAAGTAAACCGATGGCCAAAAATATTGTTATACTATCTTTCAATCCCCGAATAATGCCTTTAAGTAGATAACATTTACTATCGTTAAGATAGCTATGGATTCCGTATCTATGAATCTTGATTTCTCCATCCATAAGTCATGCACCCAAAACACAAGTATATTCACCATGAATTAACAGTGTCTCACCTGTAGTGCATTAAAGTACATAAGTCATGGATACGAACTCAAGTAATCATTTCAGGATTAAGGGTAATGCAGGATGATAATCAAAGCGTCATTGATTCTTATAAACGAAATTATTAAACCGAATCAATTAACACTTTAGGTCCAATCCAATGTCATACCTCAATACTGGTATACATTAAAGTTTCTACTAGGAACCTATCCGATGGTCAAGACAAACCATCCCTCCAAGGAAGTAGACAACCTTTACAATCTTATCATGAATAAGATCCCCAAATCTTATTCCATTGATTGCGGACTATTTATTTAGACTGTTATCAAATTACCACGTCTTCTTTGTATATCCTGTATACATATAGTAATCCGATATATATTACCAACAGCCAATGAGTATTTTAAGTTTGCTCAAAATAACCATACAATCAACAAATGAAAGTAAATAGGACACAACTTATTAAACATGAACAACCTCCTCTTATTAATATCAAAATGTCATATTTATAGAAAATCCCTAATATTGATTTTCTATCCTTAGGGCACATTTTGATCCCAACAATCTCCCACTTGCCCTAAGCGAGTAAATGTGACATATTACGCATCCCCATGCCTTCGACGTGTTCATCGAATCTTCTGGCCACCAAAGTCTTCGTGAACGGGTTAGCAAGATTGTCCTCTGATGCGATTTTGAAAACCATCACATTTCCACTCTCAACAAAGCCTCTGATAATGTGATATTTTCTGTCAATGTGCTTACTCCTCTTATGATGCCTAGGATCCTTGGTATTAGCTACTGCTGCACTGTTGTCACTAGAGCACCATAGCTTTATCCATATTAGGAACGACCTCAAGGTCACTAAGGAACCTGCGGAGCCAAACCGCTTCCTTTGATGCCTCACCGGCTGCCACATACTCGGCTTCCATGTTCGAGTCAGCAATACAAGATTGCTTAACACTCCTCCACACAACGGCACCACCTCCAAGGGTAAAGACAGATCCTGAAGTCGATTTCCTTGAATCCTGATCTGATTGGAAATCAGAATCTGTATATCCTATAGGAACACGGTCCTGACCGGAATACACTAGCATATAGTCCCTCGTTCTCCGTAGATGCTTGAGTATATGCTTAATCGCAGCACAATGGTTCGGTCCCGGATTCGACTGATATCGACTTACCATACCAACCGCAAAACAAATGTCAGGCCTAGTGCATAACATAGCGTACATTAGACTAAATCTATAGTCTCCGTTCGATATATTACCTTGATTTCCACCACTAGGCTGTACAGATGGAGATGGGTCCTGCAGTTTCACGAAAGTATGTCAAGTAATATATACGTGATCATGAAAGTATGTCAAGTAATATATATGATTACGTAAGAAGGGATAAATGATTTAAATCACAGTAAACAGGAATATGTTAACTATTCTGATAATTACAAAAGAAAAATTTGCTTACAGGCACACGCCGAAAGGCTTCATCTAGCATAAGGTACATTCTTCATACGCTCCCTCTCTTCTGATGTCTTGGGACAATCATCTCTAGAAAGCTTGATTCCAATCCTGAAAGGTTGGGCACCTTTCTTGGAATCTTTCATAGAAAACTTTTCAAGTACTTTATCAATGTATAAAGCTTGGGAGAGTGCTATCATTTTGTTCTTTCTATCTCTAAAGAGTTGAATACCAATAACATAACTAGCTTCTCCTAAGTCGTTCATGTCAAACTATTTGGCTAACCAAACTTTGACAGATGATAATGTTGCCATATCGTTTCCAATAAGCAATATATCATCTACATAAAGTACAAGGAAAATCACTTTCTCGTTCTTAATACATTTATAAACACATGGTTCATCAATATTTTGTTCGAATCCATAGGTTTTGATCGCTTGATCAAACTAATATTCCAAGAACGAGATGCTTGCTTTAATCCATAAATGGATTTAAGCAACTTGCATACTTTGTCTTCTTGGCCCTTTGCCTTGAACCCGTCTGGTTGTATCATATAGATATCTTCCTCAAGAGAGCCATTCAAGAAAGCTGTCTTGACATCCATTTGCCAGATCTCATAATTGAGAGTAGCCGCAATGGATAAAAGAATGTGGATTGACTTCAGCATTGCTACAGGCGAGAAGGTTTCTTCATAGTTGATTCCTTCTTTCTGCGTATAGCCTTTGCTACAAGTCTTGCCTTAAAAGTTTTTACTTTCCCATCCACACCACTCTTCCTCTTGTATACCCACTTACACCCAATCGGTTTTATGCCTTGGGGTAAGTCTACAAGTTTCCAGACCCCGTTGGAATCCATAGATTCCATCTCCGTGTTCATAGCCTTTTGTCAAAGACTAGAATCAACATCCTCCATAGCTTCCTTGTACGTAGTCGGATCATCAACATGTTCTATGGACTCTGCTTCAAAAACTTCACAATTGAACATGTACCTTTCAGGTTCCCTGATAATCCTCCCACTACGACGAAGCTCCCATGGTTGTTGATTCTTTAGTGGTTTTTCCACAGGGTTTTCTGTGACTTTAAGAACATCCAAACCCGAAGTCATCTCCTCAAGCACTACTTTGCTACGAGGTTTAAAGTCTTCCATGTAACTTTCCTCCAGGAATGTCGCATGTGTAGAAACAAAGACTTTATTTTGCTTCGGATTATAGAACAAACCACCTTTTGTCCCTTTTGGATAGCCAACAAACAAGCACACTTCTGATTGTGACTCCAAATTTTTCGCTTCCTTATCCAGGACATGTGCCGGACAACCCCAAATTCGAATATGATTCAAATTAGGTTTCCTATTCGTCCATAACTCGTAAGGAGTTTTAGGAATCGATTGGGAAGGAACGTTATTCAGAAGATATCATGCAGTTTGTATGGCGTGCCCCTAAAATGACAAAGGTAATGTGGAGTAACTCATCGTAGACCGGACCATATTTAATAGGGTCCTATTCCTTCTCTCAGCTACACCATTCTGTTGAGGAGTACTAGGTGCAGTCAACTGGGATTGTATCCCATTGTCTATCAAATATCCTAAGAACTCATCGATAGGTATTCCCCACCTCGATCCGATCGAAGTGTCTTAATGGACTTGCCTAATTGTTTCTCTGCTTCAGCCCGAAATTCTTTGAACTTGTCAAAGGCTTCGCTTTTGCGGGTCATCAAATAGACATATCCATACATTGAGTAATCATCAATAAAAGTGATATAATACTCATGCCTACCACGTGCTTCTATGTTCATGGGACCACAAACATCCGTATGCACAAGTTCTAAAAGTATCTCAGCACGACCATCCTTGGTAGCAAAGTGCCGTTTAGTCATCTTGCCCTCCAAACAAGATTCACATTGTGGCCAAGGTTCAACCTCGTACAAGTCAAGGCATTCCTCCTTTACCATCCTTTGAATTTTGTTAAGGCTTATGTGACCAAGTCGTAAATGCCAAAGATATGATTTGTTAGAGTGAGAAGACTTATGTCTTTTAGAGTTCTTTTCCAATTCTGTATCAAGCAGTGAATGCATCTTAGGTTTGATAAAATAAAGATTTCCATGCATCCATCCATTACAGATAAGAGAATTATTTTTCCTAATAACAACTTTATTATTAAAAGAAATTGAATAAGAATCTTTAATCAAACAAACTACCGAAATTAGGTTCCTCTTAAAACTAGGAACATAAAAACAATGTCTCAATACAATAAACCTAAATTTATCAAAATAAAGATGCATTTCTCCCACTGCTTCAGCTCGCACCAACGTCCCATCGCCGATTCTTAACGTGAAGTTCTCCTCATGCAAATTCTTGTTAACTTGAACCCCTGTAGAGAAATACAAACATGGTTAGTGGCTCCAGAATCTATAACCCAATTGTCTTTAGATTCTTCCACTAAACAACCCTCAAGATACAGAACATTGAAATTACCTTTCTGCTGTTGCAAAGCTAGGTATTCTCTGCAATCCTTTTTGAAATGTCCGTTCTTCCCACAGTGAAAGCACTTAACCTTTTTGGGATCCACCTTTCGCTTCTTAGTCTTGGTAAATTTCTTAGAAGCATGTGCATTCACCGTAGGCTTGTTCCCTTTGTTCTTCCCTTTTTCCTTCTTCCTTTTGGGATTAGGAACAGACGAACTAGGTTTAGCCAAATTTGCCTCAGCCTTAGATCCAGAACCCTTAAAAATGTTCTCAAAGGCTTGCAACTCTTTCATCAATTCCGTTAAAGACATCTCCTTCTGGTTAAGGTTGTAGGATGCTTAAAACAAATTGAAATTCTTGGATAAGGTTTGAAAAACCATGACCAATTGAGTTGCAGCATCGATCTCAGCCCCATTTGCCTGAGACTCAGACAAATAAGCCATGACTGTCATCATGTGCTCCTTGATGGGAGTTCCAACCTTCTGCCTACAGTTCATGAGACCTCTGATAGCATCGGTCTTAGCTTGGATAGTTTGTTCACCAAACATTTCCTCCAGGTTATACATGATCTGCCTAGCAGTTTGATGTTCCTCATGCTGTTTCTGGAGCACGTTAGACATGCTCGCCCGAATATAGAACATGGCACTAAGGTTGGAATTGTCCCAGTGCTCAAGCGCTACAAAATCCCTATCAGGAGCATCGATCGCAGGCGTTGGTGGTCGAGGTTGGGTTAGGACAAAACTGTGTTTCTCAAAGTTTAGGACGATTAGCAAGTTCCTTTTCCAGTCATTAAAATTCTCGCCAGTTAATTTGTTTTGCGTAAGTATCACAGATAAATGGCTCGACATTTTGATCTATAATAAGAAAACATGTAATAAGTACGAGCAAACATCCTATCAGTTTATAAAATATGATTTTGTAATGAAACATAAAGATCTATATGCAATCTAAATGTTCATGTGTAAAACCCTTAAAACACATACCTTACAACGATAATTCCTAGCTACCGCTTTCTAAGCTACCGAGTAGTAGTCATAGAATAACTAGCCAAGAAACGGATCTCTTCCGATTAATACATATTCATCCATGGAGCAAACTCCATTAAATATATATTAACTATCGTTTATTTGGCCACTACTTTACATAATAGAGCCTCGAGGGAGGGTTAATAAATAAAGTAGCATGAGTGTGTAACCATCGTTTTCAATTTTGAATCCATATTTTACATCCGCCACGGATGGGTGATCCAAACATAAAATATATCCAAAATTGTTATCCTTTCGGAAATCCAAATCAGTATGCGCTGTATGTAAGATACATATCCGAAGGGAATTCCCGGATTAAAACCGAGTAGTAGGCACTTCCATGCGTAACTATTGGACCAACGATGGAGGCCGTAGGTCTTAGTGTGTAAAACCTTCTCCCACTCATTCTTTTAAATTAGGGTTTTTGTTTTTCATGCATAAACAATATTTATTGAGTGGCACTCCCTAGTCTATATGGCATGTTATCAATACATCATGAAATAGTATAACATATTCATCTAGCAACTCATCATCCATGGTTTGCAAAATATGTAAATAGCCGTGGATCATGATACCATCCTAGAGAAAAGAAAATTACGAAATTTACAAAAATTAACCGAAACATATATCGGCCTTCATTTGTAGATTCATGCCTTGTATCATTCTTCAATGTGTCTTATTTCTCCAATGTCACATCTTTTCAAATTTAAAATTTAATTTAAATTTCAAAAAGATTATATGTGATTTTTAATTTTAATCAAAATTAAAAAATATCAAAATTTAAATAAAATTCCGGATTTTTTTAAATCTTAAAATTCAAAAAATTTGAAATTTCCCAATTTCAAATTTAAATCACAAAATTTTAAAATTCATAAAAAATATCCATTAAATTTAAATTTAAATTTTCAATTTTGATTTCCAAAATATCAAGATCACATATCATTGGAAAATTAAATTTTCAAAAAGATTCTTGTGATTTTTTTTTAATTGAAAAAATTCCAAAAAAAAAAAATCACATCCTTTGAAAATTTCCATACCTTCGTTCATATTCAATCTCCTTGAATCCATTGTAGCCCGAATTTTACAAAAAAAAATTCCTATGCCGTTTCCGGCTTACAAAAATTCAAGGAATTGAAAGAACGACCTAGCGGTGATAATAGACCGCATCTATTACACTTAAAAAACCTAGATACAAATTCTAACCTCTATGGAATCATGACCGGTAAAATTGAACAAGCATCATATATTATAAAAATAATATAAAGCACTCATTCATCCATACATCCATTCATAATATATTTAATATACTCAAAATAAAACCTAGAGTGCCAACTCTCTAAAATATTTCATTCATGCATAGAGAGAAATTTATTTGATCAAATAATTTACATTATATACATGATCATGAGTTGGCTCTGATACCAATTGTTGGAAAAATCGGATCCGATATCAGAGTTACGGCGTAGCGGAAGTTTTAAAATTTTTATGCCGTTTCTGAAAAGAAGCTTATGATGCATATAACAATAAATTAAATTCATGATCAAGTGTACCTTATTTCTTGGATTCCATAATTGCTAGAGTGTTTGACCAACGTGTCTTCTCTACTATTCTCGAGTTCCATGTCTCAGAGTGTGTGTGGGCACACGTTCTATGAATCCAAGCGACCGGTAATGCTTTCAGAAGTCTAGATCCCTCCTTCTCAATTCCGATGATCCTCGTTGAGAATATGATCCAACTTCTTTCTTCAAAACTACAAAACAGGAACCGGTTAACCTCCTATAAAAATAATCACTCGGTTTAACCTTCCTCACAGTTTTGATTCAATGGAATTTTCTCTCATTTTCTCTCTCACTTGTGTGCCGAATTTTATGATGTAGAAAAAAAACACCCATAGGTTTTTCTCTTTCTATAAAAAACATTTTTCTCTTTTAGAATAACCAAAAGTTAGTTTTTCAAGAACTCCTAGCCTCTGTATAGAAGTCCAATCCTTTTCAAAATTTATCTCCTTCTTGAAAAATAATTAATATTTTTCCAGATAAATTTTGATTCAAAAGATCATACAACTTTAGGGCTAGATTCATTGAACCTAAAAACATTTTTCCAAGGGAAGATTATCCTCAATAAAATTCGGCCACAAGGAGGAAAAGAGAATGATTGGTGTTTCAAATTTTAAATCAAGAATCTAGACAAGTCAAAAGATCCTAGTCCTATCTAGATTCAAACTTCTTTTAAACCTTTTCGAATTTAAATAAGATTCACATATTTGAATAAATATTTTCCATAAACATTATCCATATTAATTAATTTAAATCAATGAAATATTTCAAATTTTCTTTCCTCACAAAAACCATGCACCTCTGTTAATTTGGAAAAAAAAATCCATGAAATAATCTCCATTATTTAAATCAATTAATAATTTAATGTTAGGAATATATTTGAACAATTTTGAAACAAAATTTTCTTCCCTCCACTCAATTAAAAACGTGCACCTTTTTTAATTAGGAGAAAAAAAAAATTTTGTTTTCCAAAATTAAATAATTCAAACACAATCTTATTTCCAAAATTCAAATTAACCAATCACATGTTGACAAATCATTTGTCTACAAAATTCATATGTCCAATCCTTTCCAGATTGCATATTAGAGAGTACCATGTCTTAATAGACATTACTAAATTCCATTTATAATTTACCGATCTCATTAGGAACAAATCCCGAGACGCTTCGTGGAACTATATGAGCTTATAGAGGGACCCGATGGAAATATGTAAAGATGCTCCTATAATTGTGAAAAATTAATCCCAGATTAATTATTCATCAATTATCAACTTCAAAACTATTCCACTAAAAGTTTGAAGCTGAACTCATGTTTACATACCGTATTACGAAAGCTCTCTCACGTAGTGCTTCTTCCATGATTTATTCATCACTTGCTTAATCCCCATATGTTATCCATGATTGAATTAAGGAATTTTTCCGTTTTACCTTTTCAATCATTTTAACTTAAAGTTCCATTATTCTCCATTTAAAAGAACTACCAATTGTAAAACCATACAATTGGTAAATCACCAGAGAACACAAAGTAAACCGATGGTCAAGTTATTGTTATACTATCTTTCAATCCCTGAATAATGCCTTTAAGTAGATAACATTTACTATCGTTAAGATAGCTATGGATTCCGTATCTATGAATCTTGATTTCTCCATCCATAAGTCATGCACCCAAAACACAAGTATATTGACCATGAATTAACAGTGTCTCACCTGTAGTGCATTAAAGTACATAAGTCATGGATACGAACTCAAGTAATCATTTCAGGATTAAGATTAATGCAGGATGATAATCAAAGCGCCATTGATTCTTATAAACAAAATTATTAAACCGAATCAATTAACACTTTAGGTCCAGTCTAATGTCATACCTCAATACTAGTATACATTAAAGTTTCTACTCGGAACCTATCCGATGGTCAAGACAAACCATCCCTCCAGGGAAGTAGACAACCTTTACAATCTTATCATGAATAAGATCCCCAAATCTTATTCCATCAATTACGGACTATTTATTTAGACTGTTATCAAATTACCACGTCTTCTATGTATACCCCGTATACATATGGTAATCCGATATATATTACCAACAGCCAATGATTATTTTATGTTTGCTCAAAATAACCATACAATCAACAAATGAAAGTAAATTGGACACAACTTATTAAACATGAACAACCTCCTCTTATTAATATCAAAATGTCATATTTATAGAAAATCCCTAATACTGATTTTCTATCCTTATGGCACATTTTGATCCCAACACTATGCACATTGGGAGCCATTTGTGGCTGCCATCAATTGGCATTTTCCACTCGATCCAACCATTCGTTGATTTGCTCTAATTCCACCCCCATCATTCGCCTCATCTCTCCCACCAAAGCTTCCTTGTATATCCTTGTATCCGCCCCTCTTTGAGCTTCCTCATGGTCGTGTTGAGACATGATTTCTGCAAAACATAAGTTATAAAAAAAAGAAAGGACCTCACAATTCTCTCCCTCTCATGTTTCACTCAAAGATTATGTTTCACTCAACGCTTGTGTTTTTCACACAAAAATTTCAGCTTTTACCCTCAAATAATCTCACACTTTTGCCTTTTTCCACTTGTGGTAATTCTCTCTCGGCTCCTATCAAACTAATCAAACAAGAACAAGAATTTCTAGCAAACAATTCACTCACAACTTACTAATGAGATTTTGATTTTAAGAACACTGAATGTGTACATGACTTTCCAACAAGAATTTCCAATAAGAAAATGTGTCACACTAATTTTTTTTTTTTTTCAAAAGAAGCTCAATCCGATTAATAATTATTCTTATTCTTCTTCTTCTTCTTCTTTTTGGTGTTTTTTTTTTTTTAAAGAAACTGAATTAGATTCAATGATTCTTCTTCTACTTCTTCTTCTTCTTTTGATGATATTTTTTTTACAATATCAAGAACTGAAATAAAAGTTACAGTAAGGAAAAGAGAAAAAATTCAACCAAAAAGATATGGGAAATTTGGCCAACAAAAGTTTGAAAAGAGATTAGGAAACTAGGCTGAAAAACAAAATGGATAAGCAAACCTGAGGCTAGAATCTTGTTCTAATACCAAATGGTACGAATCTCGTCAAGAATAACGAGACCCAAACACAATTACGAACCCAAAATCATTCCATGATCAGATTTAAATGGAACCTCGACCCGTTGTTTAAAACAAAACAAGAAGCTTGGTATATTGAAGACGCCACAAACGGTGATGGAAATCCATTTGATAAGTTGTTGTTGAACGCTACAAGAATAATTCTTGATAAGTTCGAATAGTTCTTCAAAGAACCAAAGAGAAAAACTCTCAAATTTTTGAATGAATTACCTCCTTCTTTCTTTTCCATAGGCGCCTATTAATAGGCTGAATTATTACAAAGAAAGTTACTAAAATAGCTTATTTACATGAAATATGGTAATAATAATTTTTACTTACCTAAAATAGAAAAAGGAAACAAAACAATCTAACAAAAATAAATGATTGTACATGCCAAAAATATAGAAAAGGAAAGTAGATTAATGAGCTAATAAAGAAAAAGAAACAAAATAGTTTTAAGTTTCTCTTTCTTGATTCACACGCCTATTGCATGGATTTGCATGGTTGATCTTCTTGATCTGAATTGACTTTGATGAGGTGGACCAACGTTTATTGTCCCTCATTAGTGAGCACGCCCAAATCCTCATGCTGAACCTTTCGGATTAAATTGTTGAGTTCTTCTTTAAAGCGTTTAGCTAGAGTTCTCGTTACTGGACCCACGGAAACTTTGATTGGTTCTTCAACTTCAAGCTTCTTAGCAGCCATGCCCTTGTCAATCTTGATTGCTCTTGGAAAGTTCACAACAATTTGTTCTAAATTCTTTTTACTCTAATTAGCTGACTGATAGCATAGTTGATGGAGACATGGAGAGCTCAAATGCATGGAAGGTGGCTGACTCAATTCAAGTTCCTGTTGGTCCAATTACAAGAGCCCGTGCTAAGAAATTCAAGGAAGCATTAAATGGGCTGATTCATGAAATTTGGAATCAAGTCAATTTATGCAAGCCCATTGACCAAGGCCCACGTCAACCTCAAAGGTGCATTAATTTGATCCAGATTTTAGAAGAGTCCACGAATTTGGCATGATCTAGGCTAATGAAGAATTTTGGAAACTTTCCCATTGTTGGCACATGTGGTTGATGTTGGGATCTAAATGTGCCCTGAGGATAGAAAATCAATATTAGGGATTTTCTGTAAATATGACATTTTGATATTAATAAGAGGAGGTTATTCATGTTTAATAAGATGCGTCCTATTTACTTTCATTTGTTGATTGTATGGTTATTTTGAGCAAACATAAAATACTCCTTGACTGTTGGTAATATATCAGATTACCATATGTATACGGGGTATACATAGAAGACTTGGTAATTTGATAACAGTCTAAATAAATAGTCCGCAATCGATGGAATAAGATTTGGGGATCTTATTCATGATAAGATTGTACAAGTTGTCTACTTCCTTGAAGGGATGGTTTGTCTTGACCATCGGATAGATTCCGAGTAGAAACTTTAATGTATACCAGTATTGAGGTATGACATTGGACTGGACCTAAAGTGTTAATTGATTCGGTTTAATAATTTCGTTTATAAGAATCAATGACACTTTGATTATCATCCTGCATTAATCTTAATCCTAAAATAATTACTTGAATTCGCATCCATGACTTTTGTACTTTAATGCACTACAGGTGAGACACTGTTAATTCATGGTCAATATACTTGTGTTTTGGGTGCATGACTTATGGATGGAGAAATCAAGATTCATAGATACGGAATCCATAGCTATCTTAACGATAGTAAATGTTATCTACTTAAAGGCATTATTCGGGGATTGAAAGATAGTATAACAAGATCTTGGCCATCGGTTTACTTTGTGTTCTCTGGTGGTTTACCAATTGTATGGTTTTATAATTGGTGATTCTTTCAATAGAGAATAATGGAACTTTAAGTTAAAATGATTGAAAAGGTAAAACGGAAAAAGTCCTTAATTCAATCATGGATGACATATGGGGATTAAGCAAGCGATGAATAAATCATGGAAGAAGCACTACGTGAGAGAGCTTTCGTAATACGGTATGTAAACAGGAGTTCAGCTTCAAACTTTTAGTGGAATAGTTTTGAAGTTGATAATTGATGAATAATTAATCTGGGATTAATTTTTCACAATTATAGGAGCCTCTTTACATATTTCCATCGGGTCCCTCTATTAGCTCGCAAAGTTCCATAAAGCGTCTCTGGATTTGTTCCTTATGAGATCAGTAAATTTAAATAGAATTTAGTAATGTCTATTAAGACATGTTACTCTCTAACATGCAATCCAGAAAGGATTGGACATGTAAAATTTGTAGACAAATGATTTGTCAACATGTGATTGGTTAATTTGAATTTTGGAAATAAGATTGTGTTTGGATTATTTAATTTTGGAAAAACAAATTTTTCTCTCCTAATCTCAATAAGGTGCACGGTTTTTAGATAGGTGGAGGGAAGAAAAATTTTGTTTCAAAATTATTCAAATAAATTCCTAACATTAAATTATTAATTGATTTAAATAATGGAGATTATTTCATGTATTTTTCTTTCCTAATTAAAAGTGGTTCACGTTTTTTTTTTAGGAAAGAAAATTTGAAATATTTAATTGATTTAAATTAATTAATATGGTTAATGTTTATGGAAAATATTAATTCAAATAAGTGAATCTTATTTAAATTCAAAAAGGTTTAAAAGGAATTTGAATCTAGATAGGACTAGGATCTTTTGACTGTTCTAGATTCTTGATTTAAAATTTGAATCACCAATCTAGCTTAACAAACTCAATGTGGCCGAATTTTTTGAGGAAGATTTCCTCTTTGAAAAATGTTTTTAGGTTCAATGAATCTAGCCCTAAAGTTGTATGATCTTTTGATTCAGAATTTATCCAGAAAAATAATTATTATTATTATTATTATTTTTTTGAGATGAATTTTGAAAAAGGATTGGACTTCTATATAAAGGCTAGGGATTCATGAAAAAAAAAAATTTGGAAATTTTTCAAGAGCAAAAAACGTTTTTGGAGAAAAAAAAAATTTAGTTTTTCCGGAACATCAAAATTCGGCTATCTTGTGAGAAAGAAAAAGAGAGAAAATTCTATTGAACCAAAACTGAGAGGAAGGTTAAACCGAGTGATTATTTTCATAAGAAGGTTAACCGGTTCCTGTTTTGCAGTTTTGAAGGAAGAAAGTTGATCATATTCTCAACGAGATACATTGGAATTGAGAAGGAGGGATCTAGACTTCGAAAAGCATTACCAGTCGCTTGAATTCATAGAACGTGTGCCCACACACACTCTGAGACGTGGAACTCGAGAATAAAAGAGAAGACACGTTGGTCAAACACTCTAGTAATTCCGGAATCCAAGAATAAAGGTACGCTTGATCATAAATTTAATTTATTGTTATATGCATCATGAGATTCTTCTCCGGAAACGGCATAAAATTTTTAAAACTTCCGCTGCGCCGTAACTCGGATTACCGATCCGATTTTTCCAACAAATGGTATCAGAGCCAACTCATGATCATGTATATAACATAAATTATTTGATCAAATAAATTTCTCTCTATGCATTAATGAAATATTTTAGAGAGTTGGCACTCTAGGTTTTATTTTGAGTATGTTAAATATATTATGAATGGATGTATGGATGAATGAATGCTTAATATTATTTTTATAACATTTGATGCTTGTTCAATTTTGCCGGTCATGATTCCATAGAGGTTAGAATTTGTATCTAGGTTTTTCAAGTGTAATAGATGCGATCTATTATCACCGCTAGGTCGTTCTTTCAATTCCTAGAATTTTTGTAAGCTGGAAACAGCGTAGGAATTTTTTTTGTAAAATTCGGGCTACAATGGATTCGAGGAGATTGAAGATGAACGAAGGTATGAAAATTTTCAAAGGATGTGATTTTTTATTTTTTGGAATTTTTTAATTAAAAAACATTTTTTTAATAAAAATAAAAAAAAATCACAAAATCTTTTTGAAAATTTAATTTTCCAATGATATGTGATCTTGATAATTTGGAAATCAAAATTAAAAATTTAAATTTAAATTTAATGGATATTATTATGAATTTTAAAATTTTGAAATTTAAATTTGAAATTTTGAAATTTGAAATTTTTTGAATTTTAAAATTTAAATAACCGGATTTTTTATTTAAATTTTGAGATTTTATAATTTTGATTAAAATTAAAAATCACATATAATCTTTTTTAAAATTTAAATTTTAAATTTAAATTTAAAAAGATGTGACATTGGAGAAGGAAGACACATTGAAGAAGGATACAAGGCATGGATCTACAAATGAAGGCCGATATATGTTTCGGTTAATTTTTGTAAATTTTACAATTTTCTTTTCTCTAGGATGGAATCATGATCCACGGCTGTTTACATATTTTGCAAACCATAGATGATGAATTGCTAGATGAATATGTTATACTATTTCATGATGTATTGATAACATGCCATATAGACTAGGGAGTGCCACTCAATAAATATTATTTATGCATGAAAAACAAAAACCCTAATTTAAAAGATTGAGTGGGAGAAGGTTTTACACACTAAGACCTACGGCCACCATCGTTGGTCCAATAGTTACGCATGGTAGTGTCTACTACTTGGTTTTGACCCGGGAATTCCCTTCGGATAGGTATCTTACCTAGAGCGCACACTGATTTGGATTTCCGAAAGGATAACGGTTTTGGGCATATTTTATGTTTAGATCACCCCTCGGTGGCGGATGTAAAATATGGATTCAAAATTGGAAACGATGGTTACACACTCATGCTACTTTATTTATTAACCCTCCCTCGAGGCTCTGTTATATAAAGTAGTGGCCAAATAAACGATAGTTAATATATATTCAATGGAATTTGTTTCATGGACAAATATGTATTAATCGGAAGGGATCCGTGTTCTTGGCTGGTTATTCTATGACTACCCCTCGGTAGCTTAGAAAGCGGAAGCTAGGAATTATCGTTGTAAGGTATGTGTTTTAAGGGTTTTACATAGATTGCATATAGATCTTTTTGTTTAATTACAAAACCATATTTTATAAACTAATAGGATGTTTGCTCGTACTTATTACATGTTTTCTTATTATAGATCAAAATGTCGAGCCCTTTATCTGTGATACTTACGCAAAATAAATTAACCGACGAAAATTTTAATGACTGGAAAAGGAACTTGCTTATCGTCCTAAACTTTGAGAAGCACAGTTTCGTCCTAACCCAACCTAGATCACCCACGCCTGCGATCGATGCTCCTGATAGGGATTTTGTAGCGCTTGAGCGCTGAGACAATTCCAACCTAAGTGCTATGTGCTATATTCGGGCGAGCATGTCTAACGTGCTCCAGAAACAGCATGAAGAGCATCAAACTGCTAGGCAGATCATGGATAACCTGGAGGAAATGTTTGGTGAACAAACTATCCAGGCTAAGACCGATGCTATCAAAGGTCTCATGAACTGCAGGCAGAAGGTTGGAACTCCCATCAAGGAGCACATGATGAAAGTCATGGCTTATTTGTCTGAAGTTCAGACAAATGGGGCTGAGATCGATTCTGCAACTCAATTGGTCATGGTTTTCTAAACCTTGTCCAAGGATTTCGATTTGTTTCAGGCATTTTACAACCTTAACAGGAAGGAGATGTCTTTAACGGAATTAATGAAAGAGTTGCAAGCCTTTGAGAACATTTTTAAGGGTTCTGGATCTAAGGCTGAGGCGAATGTGGCTGAACCTAGTTCGCCTGCTCTGAATCCCAAAAGGAAGAAGGAAAAGGGGAAGAACAAAGGGAAGAAACTTGCTGTGGATGCACCTGCTACTAAGAAGTCTACTAAGACTAAGAAGCGGAAGGTGGATCCCAAAAAAGTTAAGTGTTTTCACTGTGGGAAGAAAGGACATTTCAAGAAGGATTGTCGAGAATACCTGTCCATGCTAAAGCAAAAAGGTAATTTCGATGTTCTGTATCTTAAGGGTTGTTTAGTGGAAGAATCTAAGGACAATTGGGTTATAGATTCTGGAGCTACTAACCATGTTTGTATTTCTCTACAGGGGTGCAAGGTAACGAGAAGTCTGTATGAGGAGAACTTCACGTTAAGAACCGGTGATGGGACGTTGGTGCGAGCTGAAGCAGTGGGAGAAGTGCATCTTTATTTTGATGAATTTAGGTTTATTGTTTTGAGACATTGTTTTTATGTTCCTAGTTTCAAGAGGAACCTAATTTCGGTAGCTTGTTTGATTAAAGATTCTTATTCAGTTTCTTTTAATAATAAAGTTGTTATTAGGAAAAACAATTCTCTTATCTGTAATGGATGGATGCATGGAAATCTTTATTTTATCAAACCTAAGATGCACTCACTGCTTGATACAGAATTGGAAAAGAACTCTAAAAGACATAAGTCTTCTCACTCTAACAAATCATATCTTTGGCATTTACGACTTGGTCACATAAGCCTTAACAGAATTCAAAGGATGGTAAAGGAGGAATGCCTTGACTTGTATGAGGTTGAACCTTGGCCACAATGTGAATCCTGTTTGGAGGGCAAGATGACTAAACGGCATTTTGCTGCCAAGGACAGTCGTGTTGAGGAACTTTTAGAACTAGTGCATACGGATGTTTGTGGTCCCATGAACATAGAAGCACGTGGTGGGTATGAGTATTATATCACTTTTATTGATGATTACTCGAGGTATGGATATGTTTATTTGATGATCCACAAAAGCGAAGCCTTTGACAAGTTTAAAGAATTTCGGGCTGAAGCGGAGAAACAATTAGGCAAGTCCATTAAGACACTTCGATCGGATCGAGGTGGGGAATACCTATCGGATGAGTTCTTAGGATATTTGATAGAGAATGGGATACAATCCCAATTAACTGCACCTGGTACTCCTCAACAGAATGGTGTAGCTGAGAGAAGGAATAGGACCCTATTGGATATGGTCCGGTCTATGATGAGTTACTCCACATTACCTTTGTCATTTTGGGGGCATGCCATACAAACTGCATGCTATCTTTTCAATAACGTTCCCTCCAAATCGGTTCCTAAAACTCCTTACGAGTTATGGACGAGTAGGAAACCTAATTTGAATCATATTCGAATTTGGGGTTGTCCAGCACACGTCCTGGATAAGGAAGCGAAGAAGTTGGAGTCGCGATCAGAAGTGTGCTTGTTTGTTGGCTATCCAAAAGGGACAAAAGGTGGTCTGTTCTATAATCCGAAGCAAAATAAAGTCTTCGTTTCTACACATGCAACATTCCTGGAGGAAAGTTACATAGAAGACTTTAAACCTCGTAGCAAAGTAGTGCTTGAGGAGATGACTTCGGGTTTGGATGTTCCTAAAGTCACAGAAAACCCTGTGGAAAAACCGCTAAAGAATCAACAACCAGGGGAGCTTCGTCGTAGTGGGAGGATTATCAGGGAACCTGATAGGTACATGTTCAATGGTGAAGTTTTTGAAGCAGAATCCATAGAACATGATGATCCGACTACGTACAAAGAAGCTATGGAGGATGTTGATTCTAGTCTTTGGCAAATAGCTATGAACACCGAGCTGGAATCTATGGATTCCAACGGGGTCTGGATACTTGTAGACTTACCCCAAGGCATAAAACTGATTGGGTGTAAGTGGGTATACAAGAGGAAGAGAGGTGTGGATGGGAAAGTGGAAACTTTCAAGGCAAGACTTGTAGCGAAGGGCTATATGCAAAAAGAAGGAATTGACTATGAAGAAACCTTCTCGCCTGTAGCAATGCTGAAGTCAATCCGCATTCTTTTATCCATTGCGGCTGCTCTCGATTATGAGATCTGGCAAATGGATGTCAAGACAGCTTTCTTGAATGGCTCTCTTGAAGAAGATATCTATATGATACAACCAGACGGGTTCAAGGCAAAAGGCCAAGAAGATAAAGTATGCAAGTTACTTAAATCCATTTATGGATTAAAGCAAGCATCTCGTTCTTGGAATATTAGGTTTGATCAAGCGATCAAAACCTATGGATTCGAACAAAACATTGATGAACCATGTGTTTATAAATGTATCAAGAATGAGAAAGTGGTTTTCCTTATACTTTATGTGGATGATATATTGCTTATTGGAAGCGATGTGGCAACATTATCATCTGTCAAAGTTTGGTTAGCCAAACAGTTTGACATGAAGGACTTAGGAGAGGCTAGTTATGTTCTTGGTATTCAACTCTTTAGAGATAGAAAGAACAAAGCGATAGCACTCTCTCAAGCTTCATACATTGACAAAGTACTTGAGAGGTTTTCTATGAAAGATTCCAAGAAAGGTGCCCAACCTTTCAGGATTGGAATCAAACTTTCTAGAGATGACTGTCCCAAGACATCGGAAGAAAGGGAGCGTATGAAAAACGTACCTTATGCATCAGCAGTAGGTAGTCTTATGTACGCTATGTTATGCACTAGGCCTGACATTTATTTTACGGTTGGTATGGTAAGTCGATATCAGTCGAATCCGGGACCGAACCATTGGGGTGCAGTCAAGCATATACTCAAGTATCTACGGAGAACGAGGGACTATATGCTTGTGTATTCCGGTCAGGACCTTGTTCCTAGAGGATACACTGATTCTGATTTTCAATCAGATCAGGATTCAAGGAAATCGACTTCAGGATCTGTTTTTACCCTTGGAGGTGGTGCCGTTGTGTGAAGGAGTATTAAGCAATCTTGCATTGCTGACTCGACCATGGAAGCCGAGTATGTGGCAGCCAGTGAGGCATCAAAGGAAGCGGTATGGCTCCGTAGGTTCCTTGATGATATTGAGGTCGTTCCTGGTATGGATAAAGCTATAGTGCTCTACTGTGACAACAGTGCAGCAGTAGCTAATACCAAGGATCCTAGGCATCATAAGAGGAGTAAGCACACTGATAGAAAATATCACATCATCAGAGGCTTTGTTGAGAGTGGAAATGTGACGGTTTGCAAAATCGCATCAGAGGACAATCTTGCTGACCCGTTCACGAAGACTTTGGTGGCCAGAAGATTCGAAGAACACGTTGAAGGCATGGGGATGCGTTATATGTCACATTTACTCGCTTAGGGCAAGTGGGAGATTGTTGGGATCTAAATGTGCCATAAGGATAGAAAATCAATATTAGGGATTTTCTGTAAATATGACATTTTGATATTAATAAGAGGAGGTTATTCATGTTTAATAAGATGTGTCCTATTTACTTTCATTTGTTGATTGTATGGTTATTTTGAGCAAACATAAAATACTCCTTGACTGTTGGTAATATATCAGATTACCATATGTATACGGGGTATACATAGAAGACTTGGTAATTTGATAACAGTCTAAATAAATAGTCCGCAATCGATGGAATAAGATTTGGGGATCTTATTCATGATAAGATTGTACAAGTTGTCTACTTCCTTGGAGGGATGGTTTGTCTTGACCATCGGATAGGTTCCGAGTAGAAACTTTAATGTATACCAGTATTGAGGTATGACATTGGACTGGACCTAAAGTGTTAATTGATTCGGTTTAATAATTCCGTTTACAAGAATCAATGACACTTTGATTATCATCCTGCATGAATCTTAATCCTGAAATAATTACTTGAATTCGCATCCATGACTTTTGTACTTTAATACACTACAGGTGAGACACCGTTAATTCATGGTCAATATACTTGTGTTTTGGGTGCATGACTTATGGATGGAGAAATCAAGATTCATAGATACGGAATCCATAGCTATCTTAACGATAGTAAATGTTATCTACTTAAAGGCATTATTCGGGGATTGAAAGATAGTATAACAAGATCTTGGCCATCGGTTTACTTTGTGTTCTCTGGTGGTTTACCAATTGTATGGTTTTATAACTGGTGATTCTTTCAATAGAGAATAATGGAACTTTAAGTTAAAATGATTGAAAAGGTAAAACGGAAAAAGTCCTTAATTCAATCATGGATGACATATGGGGATTAAGCAAGCGATGAATAAATCATGGAAGAAGCACTACGTGAGAGAGCTTTCGTAATACGGTATGTAAACAGGAGTTCAGCTTCAAACTTTTAGTAGAATAGTTTTGAAGTTGATAATTGATGAATAATTAATCTGGGATTAATTTTTCACAATTATAGGAGCCTCTTTACATATTTCCATCGGGTCCCTCTATTAGCTCGCATAGTTCCATAAAGCGTCTCGGGATTTGTTCCTTATGAGATCGGTAAATTTAAATAGAATTTAGTAATGTCTATTAAGACATGTTACTCTCTATCATGCAATCCAGAAAGGATTGGACATGTAAAATTTGTAGACAAATGATTCGTCAACATGTGATTGGTTAATTTGAATTTTGGAAATAAGATTGTGTTTGGATTATTTAATTTTGGAAAAACAAATTTTTCTCTCCTAATCTCAATAAGGTGCACGGTTTTTAGATAGGTGGAGGGAAGAAAAATTTTGTTTCAAAATTATTCAAATAAATTCCTAACATTAAATTATTAATTGATTTAAATAATGGAGATTATTTCATGTATTTTTCTTTCCTAATTAAAAGTGGTTCACGTTTTTTTTTTTTTTAGGAAAGAAATTTTGAAATATTTCATTGATTTAAATTAATTAATATGGTTAATGTTTATGGAAAATATTAATTCAAATAAGTGAATCTTATTTAAATTCAAAAAGGTTTAAAAGGAATTTGAATCTAGATAGGACTAGGATCTTTTGACTAGTCTAGATTCTTGATTTAAAATTTGAATCACCAATCTAGCTTAACAAACTCAATGTGGCCAAATTTTTTGAGGAAGATTTCCTCTTTGAAAAACATTTTTAGGTTCAATGAATCTAGCCCTAAAGTTGTATGATCTTTTGATCCAAAATTTATCCAGAAAAATAATAATTATTATTAAATTTTTTTTTTTTTGAGATGAATTTTGAAAAGGATTGGACTTCTATATAAAGGCTAGGGATTCATGAAAAAAAAAAAATTTGGAAATTTTCAAGAGCAAAAAACGTTTTTGGAGAAAGAAAAAATTTAGTTTTTCCGGAACATCAAAATTCGGCTATCTTGTGAGAAAGAAAAAGAGAGAAAATTCTATTGAACCAAAACTGAGAGGAAGGTTAAACCGAGTGATTATTTTCATAAGAAGGTTAACCGGTTCCTGTTTTGCAGTTTTGAAGGAAGAAGGTTGATCATATTCTCAACGAGGTACATCAAAATTGAGAAGGAGGGATCTAGACTTCGAAAAGCATTATCGGTCGCTTGGATTCATAGAACGTGTGCCCACACACACTCTGAGACGTGGAACTCGAGAATAAAAGAGAAGACACGTTGGTCAAACGCTCTAGTAATTCCGGAATCCAAGAATAAAGGTACGCTTAATCATAAATTTAATTTATTGTTATATGCATCATGAGATTCTTTTCCGGAAACGGCATAAAATTTTTAAAACTTCCGCTGTGCCGTAACTCTGATTACCGATCCGATTTTTCCAACAGCTGATCTATTTGTGCAAGTTGCCAAAACGAATTTATTGCACTTTCCCTTAAGTTTTGGGCATGTAATTGGCTGATAATCAGCCATTAAAACATTCATTTTAGTTGGTTTTTATTTTAGGGTAAATTAGGGTAGTTATTACTGTAATAACTAAATTTTTACGATCTTATGTCCTCTTGTAAAGAAACTTATGTTATGTTTTAAAGGTATTTATGAGAAACCTGAGACAAGGTTTTTGTGTGAAATTTTAAGTTCTCACGATACTATGAGACTTGAAAATAATTGCTTAACTCAGAATATATCATTTTGAGTCAGAAGAATAGAAAATTTTACGTTTGCATGATTTTGCATGGCGGTCAAAGTTTGACCTAAAAAGTCAACAGTTGACTAGAAAAGTCAACCATGTGATAATACTGTTTTATGAACAAGCAGTATGGAAAATATACTGCGAAAAACCATGTTTCAGACAAGATAGTAAGAGTAAGATTTATTATCACCCTAGAAAAAAATCAAGCACAAAAATTAGGGTACCTTGGGCCAAAGGACTTCAAATTATGAGAAAAATTTTATACAGTCAAAGTTTACGCAGATAAATTTTTGGACTGCAGTGTGGTGATAAAATACTGTTATTAATAGTTAACAGTATTGAAAATATTTATGTTAGCATGATATTGGACTGCCTATTATGAAAATAGGCCAAACAAGCCTTATAAGCTTGATTACCTCATCCAAAACCCTAATTATGACATCATCAAGGGTAGAAAAAAAAATAAAAGAAAATTTTTGGATAATATTGGAGCATTCTAGAGCTTGGTGGCCGGTTCTTTTGGGGCTGAAATTTAATTAAAATTGTCCCAAGGACTTGAAGGAAAAAGGAGAACAAGAAATAATTGCAATTTGGTCCAAAAACTCACCTATAAATAGGCTATGTGGGGGGCGGTTTTTGGCTGGGAAAAAAAGAGAAAAACAGCCAAACTCTTGCAAATTTCTCCCTCACAAAATTCGGAAAATAAGAGAAGAGAAAGGAGTGAGTGAAATCAGAAATTTTTCTTGGGGTTTTGTTCCTTGAAGTTCGGTTTTGTACTAGGGAAAAACCAAGGGAAATTTAGAAATTTTTTTAGGACTTTTGGGGTGTGAAGCCGAGGAAGAAAGGGAGAAGGAAGGGCTGAAATTTTTGGACCAAATTTTGGTGAAGAGTTCGGGTTGGAAAGGAGCAAGCAAGGAAATCAACAAAAAAATTTTTGGGTTGCTTTTGGTGGTGTGGCCGAAGAACCAAGAGAGCTAGGGGAAGGAAAATTTGTGACCAAAATTTGACTTTGGTCTAAGGTAAAATTCTATAAGCCCTAACTCTCTCATTTGGGTTCAAATTCAAAGTTTTAAGGAAATTCGATTTGGATGTAAGGACATAAGTCCAATCTCTATTTTATGCCTTAGTTTAGTATATGTGCTTGATTTATAGGTCTAAGGGTGTATGGTTTAAATTTATGCATGTTTTGTGCTTATTTATGATTGATTTTCATGCTTGTAGATTAGGGTTGTGTGTCCCCTAATTTGGTTAGAAAATCTGCCCTAGGGCAGTACATGGAGCATGTTAATTTAAGGAACCAAGTTTAGTGCTTGTATGTGCAAAAGTTAGGGTTAATGCAACCCTAGAATTGGAATTTCTGAAATTGATTTGCATGGATTTAATTGGACAGTTTATGGGTTCATGTGGGACGTTAGAAACATTGTGTGTTTGCCGTGTAAGCTCCCGAAGTGGTCGGTCGAGGTAGATTCCGCGAATTAGGACGTAAACCGAACTAAATAACCCAAAACTGCCAATTCGGACTCAACTGGCCAGTTTCGGGAAAACTAGAATTTAAGGGCCTTAGAGGCCGAATGGGGTAAAACTTAAAACACGAAAGTTGCTCGGAACGATTTTTCCTAGAGAACAACATAGGCAGAATTTAAAAATGAGGCTCCAATGGTCTCCGTTTTTACAAAAACCCGTGGCTGGTCTGCCCAGACCCAGTTTTCAGAATCAACCAGTTTTAAACAAAAACTGACACAAATACAAGCAGAACTGGAATTTTTGTAAAACATGAAAGTTTTAGAATTTTTCGAGAGCTACAACTTTCATGAAGACAAGTTTTTCAAATTCCAAATGGATTTTTAAACTGGTGTCGTTTTATGAAGAGTGTGCAAGGAACCGAAAAATCCTGCACATAAGTTTTACAAACTGTTTTGAAATAAAACTGTATTTTTGCTTAAAACTGTTCCAAAGACAGTTCTCAATCTTAAAACGACTTTTATAAAGATTTATTTTAAAGATTGGTATTATTACCAAAAATATTAAAGGAATTTAAAGTCAAAATTCTTAAAACAGCAAAAGAGAAGGAAATAGAGTTTTTTTTAAGATTTCAGACAATTACCAAGGTTTTAAGGAAACCTAACATTTTATCAAGAACCTAGCCCAAGAGATTATCCAACGTAATCTCTTAAAAGATATAATTAAAGAATAATTATCCCCAAGCAGTTATATGGCTATTTTGTGGCCAAATCAGATATCTGGTATTAGGGGACATACAACTAGTATTTCATCGGCATGTTGGTTAGGACACCAACATTGCATAATAAGAATTAGACTCTTACCTAAGTCTCTATTCAAGCAGGAAAAGGCCTGCAGCTGTGTCAGTAAGAGAACAGCCTCAAGAGGGACATAGTAAAAGAGGTAAGTGCAACTCCGCCTACAGCATGGGCATTTTTAGTTACAAGATGTTATGCAAGATTATGTATGTTATGTGCTATGATTTGATATCTCAAGTAGATGGCACGATTAAGAAATAATTATAAGTTATATTCATGTGACATCATGAAGCATGCTCACAAATAATGAGAACAAGGTCAAGATGACAAATAAGTATAATGGCAAGCGAGCTTGCCTGTGACGTACCGACCCGTCCGAGGTCGGGTAGGACTGTGGAATGAGTTGGAAATGAAATGGCCACCCCAACCATTCCATAGTTGCGCGCCCGGTACGATCACTCATGATAAGGGGCCCATGAGCAAGTTAAGAAATGAAAGTATGATTAGAAAGTATGATAAAATAAGCATAATAAAGCATAATCGGATCATGCATGATTAGAATATATCAGGATATGCTTTGCTAAGTTTATGACAGTTTATGTTGTGGATTAAATAGTTGCACTTGCTGAGCAAAAGCTCACGCCTTATGTTTATGCTGTAGGTAAGCAACCTACTGGCGACTTTGATACAAGATAATGGAGTTGACGGGGCAACTGTGAAAGAGGGGATAAGCCGCTACGCCTTCCGTAAAGTTATGACTAATATTTTATGTTTATATTATTCCAGACAGTACTCAGTAATAGAAAAAAAAAAAAAAAAAAATTTCACTATTTTTGGTTAAATAGATAAGTATGTAAAACAAGTCAAGTATGTATGTATGTACGGTAACGGTCCGTGCTAGGCGGGTCGTTACAGAGTTGGTATCAGAGCGGTTCCCTGCTACCTGATTTCACAGTTCGCCTGCCATCGCCATTATCATTGTAAGTTAAGATTTGTTTTTATAAATATTTATTATGTGATTTTGGTACGTAGATTCGTCGACATGGATCCGGATCACGTTGATGCGGACCGAGAGGCCATATCGTCATTTTATGAGGCACATCCGTTATCTTTTGACGGTACGAGTCGCACTATATCCTTGGGAGCATGGTTATACGATATGGAGCTGATTTTCCGTACCAGCCATATTCCGGGGCGTATACTGGTTTCATTGGGCAGTCGATGTCTGATTGGCGATGCCCGTATCTGGTGGATGTCAGTAGGGGAGCCCCAGTTACCCAGTCGGACATGGGGACATTTCCGCTCGCTGATAGTCGGACGATTTGGACCGATACTTGACTACGGGCCAGGAGCGCCTCAGCGGGACCCTGATATTTATAGAGATATGTATGACACGCGATACCATAGTTATACACTTGAGTGGCATGCATATCCTCTGGACCATGGCCCACTATTGCGCGAGATTTCAGGAGGCCATGTTGCCTTATGTTTCGCAGGATATGGTTCACCCGGTATTGGAGGCATTGACAGTTCTGCGGAACGGCCTACCCAGCCGTATTCGCCAGCATGTTCCTGTCCCCTCACCCAGGATATCCGTGGAGCATATGATAGAAGATATTTTGCGGGCTGAGGTACACGCTGATGCTGAGCCATCAGTGGCCGCTGAGGGAGATCGTCAGGCGCCTGTAGATGACGCTGGTATAGCAGAGCCTGTATACGAGGTAGGACCAGTACCTCTAGAGGAGCCGATCCCTGCAGTTCCGGAGCAGGCAGTGCCAGCTCATGAGGCCGAGGAGCCGGCAGATGCTCAGGGTGACCCGGAGGCCGGAGACCCGGATGAGGATGATGATGTTGTGATCATACCCGGAGATCCACCAGCTGATCCCATTATCATCGATATCTCCAGTGACGAGGAGGATGATATCGAGGAGATGCCAGCTGACCCGCCAGCAGATCCCATTGCCATCGACATATCCAGTGACGAGGAGGGCGATGACGAGGATATGGAGCAGGCAGGATGGTTTGAGGACCAGGAGGATCTAGTTGACGACCCAGAGGAGATTATTTTCGACGACGGAGATTGGGAGACCGACTCTGACACAGCTGCCTAGATGATGATAGAGATCGCTATTTTGATCGTTCATGTATATTTATTTTGACCTTAGTACTGACATGTACTTGCTTATTTCTTTTTGGATGATAGGCTTGTACTGATGGAAAGTGGTAGCCACTTCCATCGCCATTCTTTTTGGGTATATGTATGATGGTGAAGTGTTAGACACTCCCATTACTATTTTTTTTGTCCATGTATATAAAATATTATGAAACAGATATGTATTTACAGTACTGTATGAACAATGTACCTATTGTAAATATACAGGAAACAGTTCCATACCATGTTATGTTATGATCCCGAGAATCATGTTATGATATAATACGTTATGATTATGTTACGATTCGATGTGTTATGATACGGTACATGATGAAAGAAAGAATATTACTAGTTCGATAATATCTTTTCTTATGATTTAATAGGAAATAAAAGATGGTACGACCTCGCAGAACAATGCCTGGGGACCAGAATCCACCTGCACCGGATCTAGCAACTGTTGTGGCAAATTTGCAACGACAGTTACTTGAACAACAGCAGGAGACCAATAGACTCCGGGAGCAGTTAGCTCAGATCCACCAGAGACCTCAGGCTAACGAGGTTCCCCCTCAGAATGTCAGAGTACCTCCAGTAGTACCCCCGGTACCTGATATTCGACCAGAGGTTCAGCCAGAGGTCCCAATAGCACCCGTAGAAGCACAAGCAAACTTACCTCCAGTACGGGAAGATTTACTTTATGAGAGGTTTAGACGGATGAAAGCGCCAGAATTTGAGGGACCAACAGATCCGATTGCCGCTGACAATTGGTTGATTGATATCCAAGTTATTTTGGATTTTATGCGGCTGACTGAGCAGGAAAAAGTTCTATGTGCTTCCTTCGCTCTCAAGAAAGACGCTAGACACTGGTGGATGACCGTCCAGATGCGTCGTGATATTACAACTATGAGTTGGCAAGATTTTGTGTCAGAATTCCGGACAATGTACTTCAACAGAGAAATCTTGGCAGCCCAGCAAGATGAATTTACTAGTTTGAGACAGGGATCGATGACGGTAATGGAGGCTGTCAATAAGTTTGAACAGTTAGCCCGATTGTGTCCGGAATTGGTGCCCAGTGAGACAGAAAAAGTCAGATTAATGATGAAAATGTTCCGGTCAGATATCGCCAAGCAAGTCAGTGCTGGTGAAAGTCCACCTACTCGAGTGTCCGATTGTATAAGTCGGGCCATAAGAGCAGAGTATTGGAATAACCGAGACAAAGAAGAACGGGCTCAGTTTTTTAAAGCAAGGAAGGAAGAAAAGGCCATGGGGAAGCAGATACAACCCCGTTAAAATTTTGAAGCGAATCAGAAAGGTCAACCCCGTAATTTTGCTCAAGGCTCTAAGCAGTTCGGAAGGAATAAACGAAAGGAAAATTCTTCTGGCCAGAGTCAGCAAAGGAATTACCCTCAGAAAAAGGTTGCTCGTGGGAACGAGGGAAATAACAACAGCTACCCAGTATGTAACAAGTGCGGAAGGAAACACCCGGGAATATGCCGAATGGGATCTAATGCTTGTTACCTCTGTGGTAAGGAGGGTCATTTTGCAAAGAACTGCACTTTGAACACCCAAGGTCAGAATCCCTCATATCCCAGCCGGAACCCCAACAGCCAGTTGCATGCTGTCCAGGCAAGGTTAGAAGGACCCTCGATCACTCAGGGCAGATTAGAGGCTCCTGAACCGCAAGCCAGAATCTACGCCTACACAAAGGGAGATGCAGAAGCCGGAACTTCGCATGTGGTGACAGGTCAGATTTCTATTGCCACTTATAATGCAATTGTTCTATTTGACTCTGGTGCCACCCACTCGTTCATATCATTGGGATTTGCTCAGAAGTTAGGAAAAGGTGTGGATAGTCTAGAACAACCTTTTAAAACCTCTCTGCCATCCGGAGAAATTTTGTGGTCCAACGTTTGGATACGAAACACATCCGTAGGGATTTGTGGCAGAGAATTATATGTAGATCTCATCGCAATCAAGCTTCAGGATTTCGATGTGATCTTAGGAATGGACTTTTTGAGCAAATATAACGCCAAGATTGACTGCCGAAAGAGATGTGTGACGTTCAACCCTTACGGCGAAGCAGAGTTTAACTTCTATGGTCAGTCTTGGAGCCCAGCAACTCGATTCGTTTCCGCAATCAAGGCCTGGAAAATGTTAGCTAATGGTTGTCAAGGATATTTAGCTAACATGGTGGATAAGGATCAAGAAATGGAGCTGACACCGGAAGATGTTCCTGTTATTAAGGAATTTGTAGATATTTTTCCAAAGGATTTGCCGGGACTTCCTCCAGAAAGGGAAATTTCTTTTGAAATTGAGTTATTACCTGGAGCTGCACCAATTTCAAAAGCCCCTTATCGTATGGCACCAGCTGAGCTAAGAGAGCTTCAAGTGCAGTTGCAAGAATTGCTCGACAAAGGATTCATCCGACAAAGTTATTCTCCATGGGGAGCACCCGTTTTATTTGTTAAGAAGAAGGATGGATCTTTGCGAATGTGCATCGATTATCGTGAATTAAACAAGATTACGATCAAGAATAAGTATCCTCTTCCAAGGATTGACGATCTTTTCGATCAACTTCGAGGAGCAGTGGTGTTTTCAAAAGTCGATCTACGGTCAGGGTACCATCAGCTCAGGATTCGGGAGGCAGATATCTCCAAGACAGCTTTTCGCACGCGATATGGGCACTACGAGTTTCTAGTTATGCCCTTTGGATTAACCAATGCCCCAGCCGCCTTTATGGATCTTATGAACCGTGTGTTCAAGGAGTACCTGGACAAATTCGTTATCGTTTTTATCGACGACATTCTGATTTACTCAAGTTCCAAGGAAGAACATGCGCAACATCTTAGGTTGGTAATGGAAACGTTGACGAGAAATCAGCTTTATGCTAAGTTCACAAAATGTGAATTTTGGTTGGAGAAAGTTCATTTCTTGGGACATGTTGTGTCGAAAGAAGGAATTTCTGTAGATCCTTCGAAAGTGGAAGCAGTAAGTTCATGGCCAGTACCCAAGAGTGTTACGGAAATAAGAAGTTTTCTTGGATTAGCTGGATACTATCGACGGTTCGTCGAGGGATTTTCCAAGATTGCTGCACCACTCACAGCCCTTACCCGAAAAGATAAAAAGTATGAATGGACTCAAAAATGCGAGGAGAATTTCCAGGAGCTCAAGAAAAAGTTGACAAGTGCGCCCGTGTTAATTATTCCTGATGTTGATGCAGGAAATTTTGTAATTTACAGTGATGCTTCCAAGAACGGATTAGGAGCTGTCCTGATGCAAAATGGAAAGGTAATAGCCTATGCGTCAAGACAACTAAAGAATCACGAGCGGAATTATCCTACGCATGATTTGGAGTTAGCCGCAGTAGTCTTCGCGCTAAAGATCTGGAGACATTATTTATACGGAAACAAATGTGAAATCTACACCGATCACCAAAGTCTCAAGTATATTTTCACTCAGAGGGAGCTCAACATGAGACAGCGTAGATGGCTGGAACTGGTAAAAGACTATGATTGCGAGATTCTTTATCACCCTGGAAAGGCAAACAAAGTAGCAGATGCCTTAAGTAGGAAATCCTCGGGTATGCTAATGTCTATCGAAGCATTTCCTAGGCCACTACAAAAAGAGATATCTGAGTTCAACCTGGAAATGATTACGGGGAAATTATCTTCTCTGACTCTTCAGTCCAATTTATTGGAATCCATTAAAGCGCATCAAGGAAAGGATTCATTTTTGCTCAAGGCACAACTTTTTGGCGGAAAGAACAAGGAGTTCAAAACCTCTGCCGACGGTGCAATCTACTTCAAGGAAAGGATCTGTGTTCCCGACTTTGATTTTCTAAAGGATCAGATCATGTCAGAGGCACATAAAACACCATACTCGGTACATCCAGGAGCTTCCAAGATGTACAAGGATCTTCGAGAAAACTTTTGGTGGCCAAAAATGAAGAACGAAGTAGCAGAATACGTGTCAAAATGCCTAACTTGTCAGAAAGTTAAGGCTGAACATCGGCATCCTGGAGGAGAATTGCAGAAAATAGAGTTCCCTGAATGGAAATGGGAACAGATTACTATGGATTTTGTAGTAGGATTACCCAGGACGACCAGTGGAAATGACACAATTTGGGTTGTAGTGGATAGACTGACCAAATCAGCCCATTTCATTGCAATCAAAGCCACCTTCTCAGTGGAAAAATTAGCTGAAGTTTACGTATCTCAGATTGTTAGGCTGCACGGAGTGCCGAAATCGATTATTTCAGATCGTGACGGACGTTTCACCTCCCGATTTTGGACCAGTGTCCACAATGCTATGGGGTCAAAACTGAAGTTCAGTACAGCTTTTCACCCCCAAACTGATGGCCAGTCGGAACGAACAATCCAAACATTGGAAGATATGCTGAGATCATGTGTTCTGGATTTCAAAGGAAACTGGGATCAAAAGTTGCCATTGATCGAATTTTCTTACAACAATAGTTATCATGCTTCGATTGGTATGGCACCATTTGAAACTCTTTATGGAAGGAAATGTCGATCTCCTATCCACTGGCAGGAAGTTGGACAAAAGCAGTTGCAAACAACAGACTTTATCAAGAAGACTTCGGAAGATATTAAGAAGATTAAGCAGAGGCTCGATATAGCTTTTAGCAGGCAGAAAAGCTATGCCGATAAACGTAGAAGGCCCTTGGAATTCCAAGTTGGAGACGCCGTGTTCATTAAAATTGCTCCTATGAAAGGGGTAATGAGATTTGGCAAAAAGGGGAAACTCAGTCCAAGATATACGGGACCGTTTGAGATCCTTGAAAGGATTGGGAAAGTAGCTTACAGGCTTGCTTTGCCACCAGAATTAGCTGCAATGCACGATGTTTTCCATGTGTCAATGTTAAAGAAGTATGTACCAGATCCGTCGCATGTGCTCAGCCAAGAACCGGTGGAAGTTCAAACAGATTTGACTTACGAAGAAAAGCCAGTTCAAATTCTGGATCGAGAAGAAAAGGTCCTAAGAAATAAAACCATTCCCCTGGTTAAGGTTTTATGGCGTAACCACAAGGTTGAAGAAGCAACCTGGGAATTGGAAGATGAGATGAGAAAGAACTACCCCGAGCTGTTCTAATTTTCGAGGACGAAAATTTTTAAGGGGGGTAGATTGTAATAACTAAATTTTTACGATCTTATGTCCTCTTGTAAAGAAACTTATGTTATGTTTTAAAGGTATTTATGAGAAACCTGAGACAAGGTTTTTGTGTGAAATTTTAAGTTCTCACGATACTATGAGACTTGAAAATAATTGCTTAACTCAGAATATATCATTTTGAGTCAGAAGAATAGAAAATTTTACGTTTGCATGATTTTGCATGGCGGTCAAAGTTTGACCTAAAAGTCAACAGTTGACTAGAAAAGTCAACCATGTGATAATACTGTTTTATGAACAAGCAGTATGGAAAATATACTGCGAAAAACCATGTTTCAGACAAGATAGTAAGAGTAAGATTTATTATCACCCTAGAAAAAATCAAGCACAAAAATTAGGGTACCTTGGGCCAAAGGACTTCAAATTATGAGAAAAATTTTATACAGTCAAAGTTTACGCAGATAAATTTTTGGACTGCAGTGTGGTGATAAAATACTGTTATTAATAGTTAACAGTATTGAAAATATTTATGTTAGCATGATATTGGACTGCCTATTATGAAAATAGGCCAAACAAGCCTTATAAGCTTGATTACCTCATCCAAAACCCTAATTATGACATCATCAAGGGTAGAAAAAAAAATAAAAGAAAATTTTTGGATAATATTGGAGCATTCTAGAGCTTGGTGGCCGGTTCTTTTGGGGCTGAAATTTAATTAAAATTGTCCCAAGGACTTGAAGGAAAAAGGAGAACAAGAAATAATTGCAATTTGATCCAAAAACTCACCTATAAATAGGCTATGTGGGGGGCGGTTTTTGGCTGGGAAAAAAAGAGAAAAACAGCCAAACTCTTGCAAATTTCTCCCTCACAAAATTCGGAAAATAAGAGAAGAGAAAGGAGTGAGTGAAATCAGAAATTTTTCTTGGGGTTTTGTTCCTTGAAGTTCGGTTTTGTACTAGGGAAAAACCAAGGGAAATTTAGAAATTTTTTTAGGACTTTTGGGGTGTGAAGCCGAGGAAGAAAGGGAGAAGGAAGGGCTGAAATTTTTGGACCAAATTTTGGTGAAGAGTTTGGGTTGGAAAGGAGCAAGCAAGGAAATCAACAAAAAAAATTTTGGGTTGCTTTTGGTGGTGTGGCCGAAGAACCAAGAGAGCTAGGGGAAGGAAAATTTGTGACCAAAATTTGACTTTGGTCTAAGGTAAAATTCTATAAGCCCTAACTCTCTCATTTGGGTTCAAATTCAAAGTTTTAAGGAAATTCGATTTGGATGTAAGGACATAAGTCCAATCTCTATTTTATGCCTTAGTTTAGTATATGTGCTTGATTTATAGGTCTAAGGGTGTATGGTTTAAATTTATGCATGTTTTGTGCTTATTTATGATTGATTTTCATGCTTGTAGATTAGGGTTGTGTGTCCCCTAATTTGGTTAGAAAATCTGCCCTAGGGCAGTACATGGAGCATGTTAATTTAAGGAACCAAGTTTAGTGCTTGTATGTGCAAAAGTTAGGGTTAATGCAACCCTAGAATTGGAATTTCTGAAATTGATTTGCATGGATTTAATTGGACAGTTTATGGGTTCATGTGGGACGTTAGAAACATTGTGTGTTTGCCGTGTAAGCTCCCGAAGTGGTCGGTCGAGGTAGATTCCGCGAATTAGGACGTAAACCGAACTAAATAACCCAAAACTGCCAATTCGGACTCAACTGGCCAGTTTCGGGAAAACTAGAATTTAAGGGCCTTAGAGGCCGAATGGGGTAAAACTTAAAACACGAAAGTTGCTCGGAACGATATTTCCTAGAGAACAACATAGGCAGAATTTAAAAATGAGGCTCCAATGGTCTCCGTTTTTACAAAAACCCGTGGCTGGTCTGCCCAGACCCAGTTTTCAGAATCAACCAGTTTTAAACAAAAACTGACACAAATAAAAGCAGAACTGGAATTTTTGTAAAACATGAAAGTTTTAGAATTTTTCGAGAGCTACAACTTTCATGAAGACAAGTTTTTCAAATTCCAAATGGATTTTTAAACTGGTGTCGTTTTATGAAGAGTGTGCAAGGAACCGAAAAATCCTGCACATAAGTTTTACAAACTGTTTTGAAATAAAACTGTATTTTTGCTTAAAACTGTTCCAAAGACAGTTCTCAATCTTAAAACGACTTTTATAAAGATTTATTTTAAAGATTGGTATTATTACCAAAAATATTAAAGGAATTTAAAGTCAAAATTCTTAAAACAGCAAAAGAGAAGGAAATAGAGTTTTTTTTAAGATTTCAGACAATTACCAAGGTTTTAAGGAAACCTAACATTTTATCAAGAACCTAGCCCAAGAGATTATCCAACGTAATCTCTTAAAAGATATAATTAAAGAATAATTATCCCCAAGCAGTTATATGGCTATTTTGTGGCCAAATCAGATATCTGGTATTAGGGGACATACAACTAGTATTTCATCGGCATGTTGGTTAGGACACCAACATTGCATAATAAGAATTAGACTCTTACCTAAGTCCCTATTCAAGCAGGAAAAGGCCTGCAGCTGTGTCAGTAAGAGAACAGCCTCAAGAGGGACATAGTAAAAGAGGTAAGTGCAACTCCACCTACAGCATGGGCATTTTTAGTTACAAGATGTTATGCAAGATTATGTATGTTATGTGCTATGATTTGATATCTCAAGTAGATGGCATGATTAAGAAATAATTATAAGTTATATTCATGTGACATCATGAAGCATGCTCACAAATAATGAGAACAAGGTCAAGATGACAAATAAGTATAATGGCAAGCGAGCTTGCCTGTGACGTACCGACCCGTCCGAGGTCGGGTAGGACTGTGGAATGAGTTGGAAATGAAATGGCCACCCCAACCATTCCATAGTTGCGCGCCCGGTACGATCACTCATGATAAGGGGCCCATGAGCAAGTTAAGAAATGAAAGTATGATTAGAAAGTATGATAAAATAAGCATAATAAAGCATAATCGGATCATGCATGATTAGAATATATCAGGATATGCTTTGCTAAGTTTATGACAGTTTATGTTGTGGATTAAATAGTTGCACTTGCTGAGCGAAAGCTCACGCCTTATGTTTATGCTGTAGGTAAGCAACCTACTGGCGACTTTGATACAAGATAATGGAGTTGGCGGGGCAACTGTGAAAGAGGGGATAAGCCGCTACGCCTTCCGTAAAGTTATGACTAATATTTTATGTTTATATTATTCCAGACAGTACTCAGTAATAGAAAAAAAAAAAAAAAAAAATTTCACTATTTTTGGTTAAATAGATAAGTATGTAAAACAAGTCAAGTATGTATGTATGTACGGTAACGGTCCGTGCTAGGCGGGTCGTTACAATTACATTTGAATTTGTCAACTTTCCTTTTTTCTAGTTTTAGGCAATTTCCCTCTGATTTTTGGACGAATTTCCTTAGGATTTTCTGATTGTAATTTGGCCTATAAATAGGCATTTTCATGTTTAATGGGAGGATTTTTTTTGGATGAAAATTTATTTCGGAAAGGTGAATTCTTTCTTTGGTTCTTTGACGAACTATTCGAACTATCGGAATTTTTCCGTGGCGTTCAAAACCGACTTATCAATCAAGCCTTCCATCCTTGATTCTGGCGTCTTCGATATACCAAGGTTCTTGCTTCGATATAAGCAACGGGTCGCGGTGATTTCCATCCAAATCTGAAGTAGAAACGGTCTTGGTGCCTTCTTTATTGATAACGGGTTTCGTCAGTATATTGGCGAGGTTCCTATCAATAGTCGTGTACTCTTTTTATGTTATTCCCAGGCCCCAACCTTATTTTGTTTACTCCTTTGTATTGTTCGCTTTTAGATGTTTCCTGATGAAGTCTTGATTATCAAAATAAATAAATAAACAAGCATCATTTATTACAGTATTTGATTTCTGCCAAACATAAGAATCAACAATTTCTTTTACTAAATTATTATGTAAAGATGATACAAACTTAATTATTGAAGATAAGAAAACCTTGAAATTTATGCAGAGTTATTTTTTAGGTTGTTAAACTTTTAGGTTTCGTTTGGCATTTAAGCTTAACTCCAACTAAACTGTACTTTTTTATATAAATTTTTATCTTTTTCTAAAAAGTCAACAAAAATTATAACTAATTTCTGAAAGTCAGCCAATTCCAACTTAAAAATTTTATCTTCAACCGACGAACCAAACGCAAACTTAGTATTTGCTCTGTGAAGAATTTATTTGTGAACTTTTTACCTTCATGTTTATCTTAACATATGACACTAAGATATTCGGTTCAATTATGAATTTAACATTTGCATTCGCTTGTACTCTAAACCTAACATCCTTAAATTCTACATGCACGTGTATTTAACTAGTTTGATGAAAAATATGAAAGTAGTAGTTTCATTTTGCATCTAAAATATTAAGTCTAGTGGTTCCCAAGTTAATAAAACAAAAAAAAAACAAAAAAATCCAGCTGTCAAGGTACTAATGTTATTAAATAAAATAAATTTGAAAGTACCAATTTGATACTTGCGTTACAAAGGGAATAAGCATACCGTTGTTTGTCAAGATGTTCTCACTAAAAAAATATAAAAAATATAAATATAAATTGAAAGATAAAATATATTGGTATTTTTACAATGGAAAAAAAAAAGGTGATCCACTTCAGCTTATTTTTCATTATTAAATATAAAAAAAAACTAGACTAGTGAATCTTTTTGGAATTTAGATTTTTTTTAATAATGGAAAATTCTGAAGCAAAGCAGACTGGATATATATATATATATGTATGTAAATATATATTTCAAGTAAACAATTACGAGTAGACAGACTTGGAAAGCCTGAAGGTATAGTAAATTAACTACATCTGTCGAAAAATAGCTTGCTTCGTTTTTTCCCTTTATCTTGTTGTTGTTGTTGTTGTTTTCTTTCTTTCTTTCTTTCTTTCTTTTTTTTTTTCCTTTGGAAAAACTTTATCTTGTGAACTTAGAATCTGTATTTTAATTTTAATTTTTAAATGCTGAGATAGTGTCAAACTAAGATTACAATAATCCCAAAAAAAAAAAAACAATATATAGGGAGAGAGAGCTAGGGTTTTGGAAGGTGACCGATTAACCTTTTTCACTGCATGCAAATATTGCTACTAATTAATTCATCTTTCCTTATATATATATATAATTGGCAATGGATATGTTTTCTTAATTTTCTGACGATATTATTTACTGCATACTAATTCGTCTGTCGACAAGGGACGCGGCTCGTTCCAGCGTTTTGTCAAAGAGATGGAAATCGATACGGGAGTCTTGCCCCATACTCGATCTGAACGAAGCCTACTTTGATCTCTGTCCAAACGCACCATAAAACTAGGGACCGAGAATGAGCCATTTAAGGAATTTGTGGAGCGTTCTCTACAGCATTTTCTCGACCAGAATGTTGGTGTGGAAATCATGAAGCTGCAGAGCCGGTCCTGTTTGACTCAAGAAAGGCATTGTCTCATTGATCAGTTCATTGAATTCGCAGCAGCAATGGTCCGGCGGAAACATCTCTCTCTTTCACTTCCCTCATTTATTTCTGATGATGAGCTTTATAGATTTCCCTCGAATTCGAATATTGCTAGGATTCTTTCTTCCCGTACATTAACGACATTGGAATTATTTGGATGCATGTAAACTGTTTGAACGTGATTCTGATCTTATAACCGTGAAATTGCCTAATCTTCGACATCTTTCCATCGGAAATACCAACTTGGACGGAACAGAGTATAGAGAAAATTTTCTCTAGCTGCCCTTTGGTAGAGTATTTTTCACTTACAGCCTGTGATAATGTGAAAACTTCAAAGCTATGCAGTCCAACATTGAGCGAATTACAAGTAGAAACTTGTTGGAGGCTTAGCCAAGAAACGTATATTGTCAATGCTCCGAATCTATTCGCAGTCAAGTACATCTGCAATAGATTGCCATTCTTTTCTGTCGGTTCTTCTTCATGTTTATCGAAGCAGAATTTTATTTTTATATAAAAAATACAGACGATTTCTGGTTCAATAAACTGAAGGAGTTATTTCACAAGGTTAAGCACATTAAAGACTTGAGGGTGGCTATTGCCTACAGATCAGAACTGGTAATATTGTGTGTGTGTGTGTGTGTGTATCAATAAGACTCCTGTTTTTAGTTATTCATTTTTTTACAAGCTACTTATTTAATAATTTTTCCCAATATGGTTAATTAATTTGGTTTATATACATGTATATATATATATATATATGTGCAGAGTTTCATCATCCATGAAGAGTTTTTGAGTGAGTCATGGAGTGAAATATTGTAAGAAATGATAAAGGATTTTGCTAAATTTGAAAAGCGGTTATTTCAGGTGCTCATTGTGTCAAACAGGTGTTCGGAAACTGAATTTTTTTCTCATTTCTTAAGAATGTGGAGGGCTCTTCTCATTGCATCACCTATTTCTAATTCATCATCATCCAAGAACAGCAACTTCATAAAGGTAGGTATTATATATTGTAAGAATAATTCAACTACTCTTATTTGTTAAGTCTTTAAACCAAAAAAGAAGAAGAAATGAAGAAGAAGAAGAAGAAGAAGAAGATTAATTGGAATTGATGTCTCTCTCTCTTTCTGATCTCTTCAGGAATTCTAGGTCAATCTCCATGTCAGGAAAAAGAAAGCGAGAGATTGCGAAAGTAGTTGTAGATGTTCAAACTGCTTTCTACAACGATTTCAAAAAAGGGGAGAGCCTCAATCTCACAGAACTTGACGACCTTCCTTTATTTAAACCATACGCGCGGCGACTGCCCCTGCACATAACTGAATTTAATTTAAAACGAAAATCAATATACATTTAAACTTTTTTAATTAATAAGAACTAGAATATCATATTTTTAACCTTTTTTTTTTTTTTATAAATATCTTCACATATATGTTTGGCTTATCGACTATTTCTATTTATATACTTTAATAACCGACCTTTCTACAAATTTACGATTTCTTTTTTTTGGGAATCTAAGTTTGTAATATGTATGTTTATGTGAAATGCTTGATCTGATTTATCAGAGCATTATTGAGTTCTTATAATATTTTAAGACTCGATAATAGGCTATTTATACTGCATGAAGTCCTTTTGTGGAAAAAGGTGAAATTAGGGTTTACGATCCTTTATTGGTTAACGTTTGACTAAATAACCTAAGGTAAGATTAAGACGGAACTACAGTATAATTAGCAGTACTGAAAATTATACTGTGAAAAACTGTCATTATATATGAATAAGCATGAATAAGGTATGAGACCACTATAAATCAAGCACAAATTTTAGGAGCAAAGCCAAATGAGGTCTTATGAGTTGACACCTCATCTTTGATAGGATGACAAGTGTCACCACTTTAGCCGGCCACCTCATAAGGACCTAAATGTAAATATTTTATTTTTTGGGGTCAATATGTAATTCTAAGAAAAGTTCATCATTATGAATTTTTAGAAAATAAGAAAGTCTTTAAGAGTATGATTAAGCAAGAATTGGAAGCCAAATGTCTCCATCAAAGCCGGCCACCTCACAAGGATTAAAGTGCAAAATATTTTGTCTTTATGGACTAAAGTCCAAATATTCTTGTCTTTAGGGGCCCAATGTGTAATTTTAAGAAAATTATGTGATTATAGATAAGTATGCAAATTTTTGAATGATGGACTTTTCTAACTAGGACTTCATATCTAACTAGGCCAATGATTGGTTACAATTTTGGTTATATTGGAAACCAAGGAATAAGTTAGGGCTAGGCTTGAAATTCTTCTTTTTCTTTTCAAGCCACCACCTAGCCTATATGGCCGGCCACCTTATGTGATAAATAAGCAATTGTTTTGCTCTTATGGACTCATATGCAAGTATGAAAACAAGAGTTTCATTAGGGATTGACATGTCATGCTTCTAGGTTTGATTACTAAGCACTAGCCTTGCTTACTTGGCTAAGTATTGTGCTACTACAAGCATTTATCTCCACATGGCCAATATGGCCGGCCACCTCATGCAACAAATGAGCAAATAGTGTGCTCTTAAGAACTAATATGCAATTGTGAAAAATTTTGAGTTCACTTGAACTTGACACATCATGCTTCTAGCCTTAGTGACTAAGCATACTAGCTTTGCTTGCTTGGCTAAGCCATAAGCTTGAGCAAGTATGACCCTCCATATGGCACCTCAATGGCCGACCACCACAAGGGAGGATACCTCATGCTTCTAGCTTTGATAAGCAAGCTCCTAGCCTTGCTCACTTGGCTAGCTAAGACATACATAGCACACCACATATGGCCGGCCACCACAAGGGAGGACACCTCATGCTTCTAGCCTTGATGAGCAAGCCCCCTAGCCTTGCTTACTTGGCTAGTTGAAGCAAGCTTGGCCGGCCACCACATAAGGGTTCTTGAGCAAATAATAGTACTCTTGATGACCATTAAGCAATTCTAGGATAAGTGATTTCACCTATAAATAGGTGGAAGTAAAATCACTACAAGAACTTTTAGTGAAACTCAAAATTGTGCAGCTCATTCCCTAACCTTTCCCCCTAAAGGCCGAACCATAGAAAGAAAAGAAAAAGAGAAGAAAGAAAGGAAAGTGTAAGAGAGGAAATCCGGTTTTGGTGTTGAGAGTGTGTGAGGAGAATTTCTCAACCATAGCCTAGATCCACCTTCTTGAAGTTTGAGGTAAACCTTGTATCCTCTCGTTCTTCAATCAAGTTTTGGGATTAAGATTTAAATGTATTTATGTGTTGAAAATGTATGAGCATAAGCTCACCTTCTAATTTCAAGCACTAAGGTTTATGGAAAGTGCTTGATTATGCTTGTTTAGGGTTTGGTGGTCTCTAGTTATGATTTGATGTAAGTTTATGATTTTTGAATTAAAGGTTATTTGGCTATAAGAATACCTATAACCTGTTTACTATATGTCTATTTATGCTCAAAATGATGTTTTATGAATGAATAAGAAAAAGATATGTTATGTTGCAATTAGGGTTTTAGAAAACCCTAAAAACCCTAATTTGGTATAAATTATCATTTGGGTTGCACAAAGATGATATGGATATGAAATGAAAGCATGATCATAAAAAAACATTATGAAATGCCCTGCATGCTTGTTATAGACTCACGGTTTTAACCGTTCGAGTTAGTACGCACGAAAATTTACATAAGAACTCGTCTGAATGAAATCTGCCACTTTCGGTTTTAAATGGACAGTTTTCTGGAAACAAGATTTTGAGGCCCTTAGAAGCCGAATTTGGAAAATATCAAAACTACAAAGTTGTAGGGAATGGAAAATTCTAGGGGACAACGTATGGCCTCTGTTTTTATCAAAACCCGAGACCAATTTTTAGGGTTTGTGAATATGGTCAAAAATTTTCAAAGGAAGAAACAAGCAGGTTAGAAACAGATTCAAGGTTTTGACCAAAAACAAAAGTTTTAGATTTTGATGTGGTCTACAACTTTCATGAAGGAGATTTTATGAAATTCAAAACATATTTTGAAGAAAACACTAGATTTCCAAAACTATGCAGGGTACGGTCAATTTTCATACAGGATTTTCAAATTAGGCAATCCCTACTCACACACTAACAACCAAGTTTATTGGATTAAGTTAGCTAAATGAAAGTTTGAATCATAGAAAGATAGAATGATTCTTATATTACGATTTTTCTAAGAACAGGAAAATAACCTGTCACCGTGTTGTGGCGGAACCCAGGACTAAGGGTTTAACATAAGTGGTAAGTACAACTCTGCCTACAGTATAGACGAAAAATGTTTTCACTGCTTGTATGTTTTCAAGCTCATGCATACATGTTGATGTTGCATATGATGTATGTTTTATTATTATAGTATCATAAAGCATGCTCACTAAGAATAACTCACATGGTGATAATCAGATTGAGTTTCAAATAAGAAACTGTTCTTTTTAAGAAACTATTTTCAAGTAAGAAAATATTTTCAAGTATGATATGAAGCAAGTTTTCTAGTGTCGTACCGACCTGCATTAGGTCAGGTTTGGTCCATGGTTTGAGTTGGACAGGGCTGGCCGCCCCAACCACTCCATGGCTGTGCGTCACGGTACGTACACTTATGTTATGTAAGGGCCCTAAAAATTATGTTAAGATAAGAAAGCATAAAGAAAGCATAAATGGTTCATGCCTTATGATTTATGAAATGTTTTGCAGATTAATGGTTGTACTTGTTGAGTGAAAGCTCACGACTTACGTCTATGCTGTAGGTAAACAACTTATCGGCAATCCTTGATACAAGACGGTGGGGCTTGGCATGGCGAATTGTGAAACTTGTGATGGAGTCCGCTACACGTTTCTAATTATGATATTTATGATACTATGTACATAGTTACATATGTATGGTACTCAAGTACTTCTTCAAAACGAATGTGCAATACGTATATGTAAATAAGTTAACTTTCCAAGTTATTAAAAAAAAAATTATTCTGTACTTCCGCTGAGAAAAGATACGTTTAATAATTATGTAAGATAAGTATGGTAACGGCCTACGTAAGGTGGGTCGTTACAGAGTTGGTATCAGAGCAGGATTCCTGCCTTCCGGTTTCACAATCTGTCTGCCAGCGCCACAGTCATTGTAAGTTAAAAATATTTTTGTGTATGTACTTTATTTTATAAGATCGTATTATGTAGATCCAAAGACAATGGATGCGGATCGTATTGCTGCTTACGCATTTCATGGGATGCTACCTTTAATCTTTGACGGGACTGGACGAACTGTATCACTAGCAGCTTGGCTTCATGACATGGAAGCTATATTCCGAATATGTCACATTGAAGCACATCTCCAAGTACCATTAGCTAGTTGATGTTTGGCAAGAAATGCTAGATTATGGTGGAGGACTATAGGAGAGCCGGCATTACTAAGAGGATCGTGGGAAGAATTTCAGGCTCTAATTATCGCACGTTACGGGCCTATACCAGATGGGGACGCAGCTATGCCCTACCGCGATCCAGGGATTTACAACAACATGAATTTTGAGCGATATCTTAATTATGTTGCTGACTGGCATGCTTATCCAGATGAATCCATGAGCCACTATTGTAGATGATTTCAGGAGGCCATGTTACCTCACATCCCAAATATAGGTGACCTAGAGATGAAGGCATTGCAATTGCTTAGGAATGGAGTACCTCCCGAAATCAAGACATATGTTCTGGCACCAATGGCTGGAATGACGTTAGAAGACATGATAAATGATATCATGGAAGCTGAGTTAATAGTCCACATGTTGCAAGTAGAGGCCTTAGTATATGAAAACGGACAAGAGCTAGTTGACGATATCGGTATAGGGGAGCCACCCTTTCATAAAGGTCCAATATTGCCAGAGGATCCTATTTCGGCAATATCACTTCAAGAGATTCCTCCGCACGAGGTAGAAATTGGTGCAGAGGCTAATGATATGGATCTTGAAGAACTTCCGAATGACCAAGAGCCCCCTGAAGATCCTCCCAAAATCAATGTTGAAGGTGATGATGAGGAAGAAGAATGGGAGGAACAGGAAGAAGGTGTCAAGGAAAATAAAGAAGATTATGAGGATGATCCGGAGGAGATTCTATTCGGTGAAGAGGATTGGGACGTATTCTCAAATGTAACGACCGAATAGATAATTTCGATGTAAGATTGTACAGGTGTATAATGGAAAGTGATAGCCACTTTTATCCTAGTTTTGGATCAATGTATAGCAAGTATAGGGTATATGTGATATGTACAAAAAAAAAAATGATGTACTTTTGTACGATGTACGAAAGGACAAAGTTTAAGTATGAATGTATACGATAAAGTTATGATGTTATGAATGATTATCAATATGAAAAGTTTATGACAAAGTTATGATACGATAAGATGAGATCACAATGGATCCTTAATATGATATGAAATGATACAATGATACTATGTTAAGATATGATATGATGGTATTATGATATGATTTTATGATATGATAAGTTATGAATGAAAGAAAAGATATTTGAAGTATAACAATATCTTTCTTGTGACTAGATAAAAATTAGAAGATGTCACGTCCGCATACGCCAGCGAGCTCAAGTCAGCAAGAGCCTGATCTTGCAAACATAGTAGTTGCCTTGCAACAACAATTGCAGGAACAGCAGTGAGAGACAAACCAACTACGAGAACAGGTAGCCCGATTTAACTAGATACCTCGAGCCAACGAAGTTCCACCGCAAGACAACCCCGTACCCCCATTAGCGCCTCAGGTACCACGGGTTTATCAAGAAGTTCCTTTAGCACCTGCAAATCCACCCCTAGTTAGGGAGGATTTATTGTATGAACGGTTTAGACGAATGAGGGCGCCCGAGTTTGAAGGACTCACGGATCCAATAGAAGCCGATATTTGGCTAATTGATATCCAAGTAATTTTGGATTTTACGGGGCTTTCGGAGCAGGAGAAGGTTCTTTGTGCTTCCTTTGCACTAAAGAATGATGCACTACACTGGTGGATGACAGTCCAGATGTGCAGAAATGTGACGAATATGAGTTGGCAAGACTTTGTAGCTGAATTTAGAATGATGTACTACAATCGGGAAATTCTTGCCTCTCAACAAGATGAGTTCACTGGTCTCAAACAGGGATCGATGACGGTACTAGAAGCTGTTAAGAAGTTTGAACAGCCAGCCCGCCTGTGCCCAGAACTAGTACCGAATGAAACAAAAAAGGTAAAAAGAATGATGAAGATATTCCGAACCGATATTGCCAATCAAGTTATTGCTGGCAGTAGCCCTCCAACCTTGGTCTCCGATTATATCAGTCGGGCCATAAGAGCTGAATACTGGATCAACCAGGACAAGGAAGCAAGGGCTCAAATCTTTAAGGCCAAGAAAGAAGAGAAGGCCGTGGTGAAGCAGCTGCAGCCCCGATAGAATTCGCAGTTGTATTCAAAGGGTCAGACCAGTAATACTACCCCAAATTCCAAACAGTTTGGGAGGAACAAAAGAAGAGGAAATTTTATCGGTCAAGGTAAACAGAGGAAATACCCTCAAAAGAATAACAATAGAGGGAATGAGGGTAATAATAATAATAATGACTACCCAGTGTGCGCACAATATGGAAAGAAGCACCCGGGAGTGTGTAGATTAGGGACGAGTGCTTGTTATCTCTGTGGTAAAGAGGGTCACTATGCGAGGAGCTGTACATTAAACAGGCAGAACCAGCACCCTCAATACCCGAACATAAATACAAATAGCCAGTTGCATGCAGTCCAAGAAAAGATCGAAGGTCCTTCAATCACACAAGGTAGATTAGAGGCTCCTGAACCCCAAGCCAGGATTTATGCCTACACAAAGGGGGATGCCGAAGCTGGAACTTCTCACGTAGTAACAGGTCAGATTTCTATTGTCACTCATGATATAATTTGTAACGACCCGCCTAGCACGGACCGTTACCGTACATACATACATACTTGACTTGTTTTACATACTTATCTATTTAACCAAAAATAGTGAAATTTTTTTTTTTTTTTTTTCTCTATTACTGAGTACTGTCTGGAATAATATAAACATAAAATATTAGTCATAATTTACGGAAGGCGTAGCGGCTTATCCCCTCTTTCACAGTTGCCCCGCCAACTCCATTATCTTGTATCAAAGTCGCCAGTAGGTTGCTTACCTACAGCATAAACATAAGGCGTGAGCTTTCGCTCAGCAAGTGCAACTATTTAATCCACAACATAAACTGTCATAAACTTAGCAAAGCATATCCTGATATATTCTAATCATGCATGATCCGATTATGCTTTATTATGCTTATTTTATCATACTTTCTAATCATACTTTCATTTCTTAACTTGCTCATGGGCCCCTTATCATGAGTGATCGTACCGGGCGCGCAACTATGGAATGGTTGGGGTGGCCATTTCATTTCCAACTCATTCCACAGTCCTACCCGACCTCGGACGGGTCGGTACGTCACAAGCAAGCTCGCTTGCCATTATACTTATTTGTCATCTTGACCTTGTTCTCATTATTTGTGAGCATGCTTCATGATGTCACATGAATATAACTTATAATTATTTCTTAATCATGCCATCTACTTGAGATATCAAATCATAGCACATAACATACATAATCTTGCATAACATCTTGTAACTAAAATGCCCATGCTGTAGGTGGAGTTGCACTTACCTCTTTTACTATGTCCCTCTTGAGGCTGTTCTCTTACTGACACAGCTGCAGGCCTTTTCCTGCTTGAATAGGGACTTAGGTAAGAGTCTAATTCTTATTATGCAATGTTGGTGTCCTAACCAACATGCCGATGAAATACTAGTTGTATGTCCCCTAATACCAGATATCTGATTTGGCCACAAAATAGCCATATAACTGCTTGGGGATAATTATTCTTTAATTATATCTTTTAAGAGATTACGTTGGATAATCTCTTGGGCTAGGTTCTTGATAAAATGTTAGGTTTCCTTAAAACCTTGGTAATTGTCTGAAATCTTAAAAAAAACTCTATTTCCTTCTCTTTTGCTGTTTTAAGAATTTTGACTTTAAATTCCTTTAATATTTTTGGTAATAATACCAATCTTTAAAATAAATCTTTATAAAAGTCGTTTTAAGATTGAGAACTGTCTTTGGAACAGTTTTAAGCAAAAATACAGTTTTATTTCAAAACAGTTTGTAAAACTTATGTGCAGGATTTTTCGGTTCCTTGCACACTCTTCATAAAACGACACCAGTTTAAAAATCCATTTGGAATTTGAAAAACTTGTCTTCATGAAAGTTGTAGCTCTCGAAAAATTCTAAAACTTTCATGTTTACAAAAATTCCAGTTCTGCTTGTATTTGTGTCAGTTTTTGTTTAAAACTGGTTGATTCTGAAAACTGGGTCTGGGCAGACCAGCCACGGGTTTTTGTAAAAACGGAGACCATTGGAGCCTCATTTTTAAATTCTGCCTATGTTGTTCTCTAGGAAAAATCGTTCCGAGCAACTTTTGTGTTTTAAGTTTTACCCCATTCGGCCTCTAAGGCCCTTAAATTCTAGTTTTCCCGAAACTGGCCAGTTGAGTCCGAATTGGCAGTTTTGGGTTATTTAGTTCGGTTTACGTCCTAATTCGCGGAATCTACCTCGACCGACCACTTCGGGAGCTTACACGGCAAACACACAATGTTTCTAACGTCCCACATGAACCCATAAACTGTCCAATTAAATCCATGCAAATCAATTTCAGAAATTCCAATTCTAGGGTTGCATTAACCCTAACTTTTGCACATACAAGCACTAAACTTGGTTCCTTAAATTAACATGCTCCATGTACTGCCCTAGGGCAGATTTTCTAACCAAATTAGGGGACACACAACCCTAATCTACAAGCATGAAAATCAATCATAAATAAGCACAAAACATGCATAAATTTAAACCATACACCCTTAGACCTATAAATCAAGCACATATACTAAACTAAGGCATAAAATAGAGATTGGACTTATGTCCTTACATCCAAATCGAATTTCCTTAAAACTTTGAATTTGAACCCAAATGAGAGAGTTAGGGCTTATAGAATTTTACCTTAGACCAAAGTCAAATTTTGGTCACAAATTTCCTTCCCCTAGCTCTCTTGGTTCTTCGGCCACACCACCAAAAGCAACCCAAAATTTTTTTGTTGATTTCCTTGCTTGCTCCTTTCCAACCCGAACTCTTCACCAAAATTTGGTCCAAAAATTTCAGCCCTTCCTTCTCCCTTTCTTCCTCGGCTTCACACCCCAAAAGTCCTAAAAAAATTTCTAAATTTCCCTTGGTTTTTCCCTAGTACAAAACCGAACTTCAAGGAACAAAACCCCAAGAAAAATTTCTGATTTCACTCACTCCTTTCTCTTCTCTTATTTTCCGAATTTTGTGAGGGAGAAATTTGCAAGAGTTTGGCTGTTTTTCTCTTTTTTTCCCAGCCAAAAACCGCCCCCCACATAGCCTATTTATAGGTGAGTTTTTGGATCAAATTGCAATTATTTCTTGTTCTCCTTTTTCCTTCAAGTCCTTGGGACAATTTTAATTAAATTTCAGCCCCAAAAGAACCGGCCACCAAGCTCTAGAATGCTCCAATATTATCCAAAAATTTTCTTTTATTTTTTTTTCTACCCTTGATGATGTCATAATTAGGGTTTTGGATGAGGTAATCAAGCTTATAAGGCTTGTTTGGCCTATTTTCATAATAGGCAGTCCAATATCATGCTAACATAATATTTTCAATACTGTTAACTATTAATAACAGTATTTTATCACCACACTGCAGTCCAAAATTTATCTGCGTAAACTTTGACTGTATAAAATTTTCTCATAATTTGAAGTCCTTTGGCCCAAGGTACCCTAATTTATGTGCTTGATTTTTTTCTAGGGTGATAATAAATCTACTCTTACTATCTTGTCTGAACATGATTTTTCGCAGTATATTTTCCATACTGCTTGTTCATAAAACAGTATTATCACATGGTTGACTTTTCTAGTCAACTGTTGACTTTTTAGGTCAAACTTTGACCGCCATGCAAAATCATGCAAACGTAAAATTTTCTATTCTTCTGACTCAAAATGATAGTTCTGAGTTAAGCAATTATTTTCAAGTCTCATAGTATCGTGAGAACTTAAAATTTCACACAAAAACCTTGTCTCAGGTTTCTCATAATACCTTTAAAACATAACATAAGTTTCTTTATAAGAGGACATAAGATCGTAAAAATTTAGTTATTACAATCTACCCCGCTTAAAAATTTTCGTCCTCGAAAATTAGAACAGCTCGGGGTAGTTCTTTCTCATCTCATCTTCCAATTCCCAGGTTGCTTCTTCAACCTTGTGGTTACGCCATAAAACCTTAACCAGGGGAATGGTTTTATTTCTTAGGACCTTTTCTTCTCGATCCAGAATTTGAACTGGCTTTTCTTCGTAAGTCAAATCTGTTTGAACTTCCACCGGTTCTTGGCTGAGCACATGCGACGGATCTGGTACATACTTCTTTAACATTGACACATGGAAAACATCGTGCATTGCAGCTAATTCTGGTGGCAAAGCAAGCTGTAAGCTACTTTCCCAATCCTTTCAGGATCTCAAACGGTCCCGTATATCTGGACTGAGTTTCCCCTTTTTGCCAAATCTCATTACCCCTTTCATAGGAGCAATTTTAATGAACACGGCGTCTCCAACTTGGAATTCCAAGGGCCTTCTACGTTTATCGGCATAGCTTTTCTGCCTGCTAAAAGCTATATCGAGCCTCTGCTTAATCTTCTTAATATCTTCCGAAGTCTTCTTGATAAAGTCTGTTGTTTGCAACTGCTTTTGTCCAACTTCCTGCCAGTGGATAGGAGATCGACATTTCCTTCCATAAAGAGTTTCAAATGGTGCCATACAATCGAAGCATGATAACTATTGTTGTAAGAAAATTCGATCAATGGCAACTTTTGATCCCAGTGTCCTTTGAAATCCAGAACACATGATCTCAGCATATCTTCCAATGTTTGGATTGTTCGTTCCGACTGGCCATCAGTTTGGGGGTGAAAAAGCTGTACTGAACTTCAGTTTTGACCCCATAGCATTGTGGACACTGGTCCAAAATCGGGAGGTGAACGTCCGTCACGATCTGAAATAATCGATTTCGGCACTCCGTGCAGCCTAACAATCTGAGATACGTAAACTTCAGCTAATTTTTCCACTGAGAAGGTGGCTTTGATTGCAATGAAATGGGCTGATTTGGTCAGTCTATCCACTACAACCCAAATTGTGTCATTTCCACTGGTCGTCCTGGGTAATCCTACTACAAATCCATAGTAATCTGTTCCCATTTCCATTCAGGGAACTCTATTTTCTGCAATTCTCCTCCAGGATGCCGATGTTCAGCCTTAACTTTCTGACAAGTTAGCATTTGACACGGTATTCTGCTACTTCGTTCTTCATTTTTGGCCACCAAAAGTTTTCTCGAAGATCCTTGTACATCTTGGAAGCTCCTGGATGTACCGAGTATGGTGTTTTATGTGCCTCTGACATGATCTGATCCTTTAGAAAATCAAAGTCGGGAACACAGATCCTTTCCTTGAAGTAGATTGCACCGTCGGCAGAGGTTTTGAACTCCTTGTTCTTTCCGCCAAAAAGTTGTGCCTTGAGCAAAAATGAATCCTTTCCTTGATGCGCTTTAATGGATTCAATAAATTGGACTGAAGAGTCAGAGAAGATAATTTCCCCGTAATCATTTCCAGGTTGAACTCAGATATCTCTTTTGTAGTGGCCTAGGAAATGCTTCGATAGACATTAGCATACCCGAGGATTTCCTACTTAAGGCATCTGCTACTTTGTTTGCCTTTCCAGGGTGATAAAGAATCTCGCAATCATAGTCTTTTACCAGTTCCAGCCATCTACGCTTGTCTCATGTTGAGCTCCCTCTGAGTGAAAATATACTTGAGACTTTGGTGATCGGTGTTGTAGTGTAAGGATTTCACATTTTGTTCTCCGTATAAATAATGTCTCCAGATCTTTAGCGCGAAGGACTACTGCGGCTAACTCCAAATCAATGCGTAGGATAATTCCTGCTCGTGATTCTTTAGTTGTCTTGACGCATAGGTATTACCTTTCCATTTTGCATCAGGAACAGCTTCCTAATCCGTTCTTGGAAGCATCACTGTAAATTAACGAAATTTCCTGCATCAACATCAGGAATAATTAACACGGGCGCACTTGTCAACTTTTTCTTGAGCTCCTGGGAAATTCTCTCGCATTTTTGAGTCCATTCATACTTTTTATCTTTTCGGGGTAAGGGCTTGTGAGTGGGTGCAGCAATCTTGGAAAATCCCTCGACGAACCGTCGATAGTATCCAGCTAATCCCAGAAAACTTTTATTTCCGTAACACTCTTGGGTACTGGCCATGACTACTGCTTCCACTTTCGAAGGATCTACAAAATTCCTTCTTTCGACACAACATGTCCCAAGAAATGAACTTTCTCCAACCAAAATTCACATTTTGTGAACTTAGCATAAAGCTGATTTCTCCTCAACGTTTCCATTACCATCCTAAGATGTTGCGCATGTTCTTCCTTGGAACTTGAGTAAATCAGAATGTCGTCGATAAAAACGATAACGAATTTGTCCAGGTACTCCTTGAACACACGGTTCATAAGATCCATAAAGGCGGCTGGGGCATTGGTTAATCCAAAGGGCATAACTAGAAACTCGTAGTGCCCATATCGCGTGCGAAAAGCTGTCTTGGAGATATCTGCCTCCCGAATCCTGAGCTGATGGTACCCTGACCGTAGATCGACTTTTGAAAACACCACTGCTCCTCGAAGTTGATCGAAAAGATCGTCAATCCTTGGAAGAGGATACTTATTCTTGATCGTAATCTTGTTTAATTCACGATAATCGATGCACATTCGCAAAGATCCATCCTTCTTCTTAACAAATAAAACGGGTGCTCCCCATGGAGAATAACTTTGTCGGATGAATCCTTTGTCGAGCAATTCTTGCAACTGCACTTGAAGCTCTCTTAGCTCAGCTGGTGCCATACGATAAGGGGCTTTTGAAATTGGTGCAGCTCCAGGTAATAACTCAATTTCAAAAGAAATTTCCCTTTCTGGAGGAAGTCCCGGCAAATCCTTTGGAAAAATATCTACAAATTCCTTAATAACAGGAACATCTTCCGGTGTCAGCTCCATTTCTTGATCCTTATCCACCATGTTAGCTAAATATCCTTGACAACCATTAGCTAACATTTTCCAGGCCTTGATTGCGGAAACGAATCGAGTTGCTGGGCTCCAGACTGACCATAGAAGTTAAACTCTGCTTCGCCGTAAGGGTTGAACGTCACACATCTCTTTCGGCAGTCAATCTTGGCGTTATATTTGCTCAAAAAGTCCATTCCTAAGATCACATCGAAATCCTGAAGCTTGATTGCGATGAGATCTACATATAATTCTCTGCCACAAATCCCTACGGATGTGTTTCGTATCCAAAAGTTGGACCACAAAATTTCTCCGGATGGCAGAGAGGTTTTAAAAGGTTGTTCTAGACTATCCACACCTTTTCCTAACTTCTGAGCAAATCCCAATGATATGAACGAGTGGGTGGCACCAGAGTCAAATAGAACAATTGCATCATAGTGGCAATAGAAATCTGACCTGTCACCACATGCGAAGTTCCGCTTCTGCATCTCCCTTTGTGTAGGCGTAGATTCTGGCTTGCGGTTCAGGAGCCTCTAATCTGCCCTGAGTGATCGAGGGTCCTTCTAACCTTGCCTGGACAGCATGCAACTGGCTGTTGGGGTTCCGGCTGGGATATGAGGGATTCTGACCTTGGGTGTTCAAAGTGCAGTTCTTTGCAAAATGACCCTCCTTACCACAGAGGTAACAAGCATTAGATCCCATTCGGCATATTCCCGGGTGTTTCCTTCCGCACTTGTTACATACTGGGTAGCTGTTGTTATTTCCCTCGTTCCCACGAGCAACCTTTTTCTGAGGGTAATTCCTTTGCTGACTCTGGCCAGAAGAATTTTCCTTTCGTTTATTCCTTCCGAACTGCTTAGAGCCTTGAGCAAAATTACGGGGTTGACCTTTCTGATTCGCTTCAAAATTTTACGGGGTTGTATCTGCTGCTTCCCCATGGCCTTTTTCTTCCTTCCTTGCTTTAAAAAACTGAGCCCGTTCTTCTTTGTCTCGGTTATTCCAATACTCTGCTCTTATGGCCCGACTTATACAATCGGACACTCGAGTAGGTGGACTTTCACCACACTGACTTGCTTGGCGATATCTGACCGAACATTTTCATCATCAAATCTGACTTTTTCTGTCTCACTGGGCACCAATTCCGGACACAATCGGGCTAACTGTTCAAACTTATTGACAGCCTCCATTACCGTCATCGATCCCTGTCTCAAACTAGTAAATTCATCTTGCTGGGCTGCCAAGATTTCTCTGTTGAAGTACATTGTCCGGAATTCTGACACAAAATCTTGCCAACTCATAGTTGTAATACACGACGCATCTGGACGGTCATCCACCAGTGTCTAGCGTCTTTCTTGAGAGCGAAGGAAGCACATAGAACTTTTTCCTGCTCAGTCAGCCGCATAAAATCCAAAATAACTTGGATATCAATCAACCAATTGTCAGCGGCAATCGGATCTGTTGGTCCCTCAAATTCTGGCGCTTTCATCCGTCTAAACCTCTCATAAAGTAAATCTTCCCGTACTGGAGGTAAGTTTGCTTGTGCTTCTACGGGTGCTATTGGGACCTCTGGCTGAACCTCTGGTCGAATATCAGGTACCGGGGGTACTACTGGAGGTACTCTGACATTCTGAGGGGGAACCTCGTTAGCCTGAGGTTCTGGTGGATCTGAGCTAACTGCTCCCGGAGTCTATTGGTCTCCTGCTGTTGTTCAAGTAACTGTCGTTGCAAATTTGCCACAACAGTTGCTAGATCCGGTGCAGGTGGATTCTGGTCCCCAGGCATTGTTCTGCGAGGTCGTACCATCTTTTATTTCCTATTAAATCATAAGAAAGATATTATCGAACTAGTAATATTCTTTCTTTCATCATGTACCGTATCATAACACATCGAATCGTAACATAATCATAACGTATATATCATAACATGATTCTCGGGATCATAACATAACATGGTATGGAACTGTTTCCTGTATATTTACAATAGGTACATTGTTCATACAGTACTGTAAATACATATCTGTTTCATAATATTTTATATACATGGACAAAAAAAATAGTAATGGGAGTGTCTAACACTTCACCATCATACATATACCCAAAAAGAATGGCGATGGAAGTGGCTACCACTTTCCATCAGTACAAGCCTATCATCCAAAAAGAAATAAGCAAGTACATGTCAGTACTAAGGTCAAAATAAATATACATGAACGATCAAATAGCGATCTCTATCATCATCTAGGCAGCTGTGTCAGAGTCGGTCTCCCAATCTCCGTCGTCGAAAATAATCTCCTCTGGGTCGTCAACTAGATCCTCCTGGTCCTCAAACCATCCTGCCTGCTCCATATCCTCGTCATCGCCCTCCTCGTCACTGGATATGTCGATGGCAATGGGATCTGCTGGCGGGTCAGCTGGCATCTCCTCGATATCATCCTCCTCGTCACTGGAGATATCGATGATAATGGGATCAGCTGGTGGATCTCCGGGTATGATCACAACATCATCATCCTCATCCGGGTCTCCGGCCTCCGGGTCACCCTGAGCATCTGCCGGCTCCTCGGCCTCATGAGCTGGCACTGCCTGCTCCGGAACTGCAGGGATCGGCTCCTCTAGAGGTACTGGTCCTACCTCGTATACAGGCTCTGCTATACCAGCGTCATCTACAGGCGCCTGACGATCTCCCTCAGCGGCCACTGATGGCTCAGCATCAGCGTGTACCTCAGCCCGCAAAATCTTCTATCATATGCTCCACGGATATCCTGGGTGAGGGGACAGGAACATGCTGGCGAATACGGCTGGGTAGGCCGTTCCGCAGAACTGTCAATGCCTCCAATACCGGGTGAACCATATCCTGCGAAACATAAGGCAACATGGCCTCCTGAAATCTCGCGCAATAGTGGGCCATGGTCCAGAGGATATGCATGCCACTCAAGTGTATAACTATGGTATCGCGTGTCATACATATCTCTATAAATATCAGGGTCCCGCTGAGGCGCTCCTGGCCCGTAGTCAAGTATCGGTCCAAATCGTCCGACTATCAGCGAGCGGAAATGTCCCCATGTCCGACTGGGTAACTGGGGCTCCCCTACTGACATCCACCAGATACGGGCATCGCCAATCAGACATCGACTGCCCAATGAAACCTGTATACGCCCCGGAATATGGCTGGTACGGAAAATCAGCTCCATATCGTATAACCATGCTCCCAAGGATATAGTGCGACTCGTACCGTCAAAAGATAACGGATGTGCCTCATAAAATGACGATATGGCCTCTCGGTCCGCATCAACGTGATCCGGATCCATGTCGACGAATCTACGTACCAAACACATAATAAATATTTATAAAAACAAATCTTAACTTACAATGATAATGGCGATGGCAGGCGAACTGTGAAATCAGGTAGCAGGGAACCGCTCTGATACCAACTCTGTAACGACCCGCCTAGCACGGACCGTTACCGTACATACATACTTGACTTGTTTTACATACTTATCTATTTAACCAAAAATAGTGAAATTTTTTTTTTTTTTTTTTTCTATTACTGAGTACTGTCTGGAATAATATAAACATAAAATATTAGTCATAACTTTACGGAAGGCGTAGCGGCTTATCCCCTCTTTCACAGTTGCCCCGCCAACTCCATTATCTTGTATCAAAGTCGCCAGTAGGTTGCTTACCTACAGCATAAACATAAGGCGTGAGCTTTCGCTCAGCAAGTGCAACTATTTAATCCACAACATAAACTGTCATAAACTTAGCAAAGCATATCCTGATATATTCTAATCATGCATGATCCGATTATGCTTTATTATGCTTATTTTATCATACTTTCTAATCATACTTTCATTTCTTAACTTGCTCATGGGCCCCTTATCATGAGTGATCGTACCGGGCGCGCAACTATGGAGTGGTTGGGGCGGCCATTCCATTTCCAACTCATTCCACAGTCCTACCCGACCTCGGACGGGTCGGTACGTCACAGGCAAGCTCGCTTGCCATCATACTTATTTGTCATCTTGACCTTGTTCTTATTATTGTGAACATGCTTCATGATGTCACATGAATATAACTAAATTATTTCTTATCATGCCATTTACTTGAGATATCAAATCATAGCACATAACATAATTCGCATATCATCTTGTAACTGAAAATGCCCATGCTGTAGGTGGAGTTGCACTTACCTCTTTTACTATGTCCCTCTTGAGGCTGTTCTCTTACTGACACAGCTGCAGGCCTTTTCCTGCTTGAATAGGGACTTAGGTAAGAGTCTAATTCTTATTATGCAATGTTGGTGTCCTAACCAACATGCCGATGAAATACTAGTTGTATGTCCCCTAATACCAGATATCTGATTTGGCACAAAATAGCCATATAACTGCTTGGGGATAATTATTCTTTAATTATATCTTTTAAGAGATTACGTTGGATAATCTCTTGGGCTAGGTTCTTGATAAAATGTTAGGTTTCCTTAAAACCTTGGTAATTGTCTGAAATCTTAAAAAAACTCTATTTCCTTCTCTTTTGCTGTTTTAAGAATTTTGACTTTAAATTCCTTTAATATTTTTGGTAATAATACCAATCTTTAAAATAAATTTTATAAAAGTCGTTTTAAGATTGAGAACTGTCTTTGGAACAGTTTTAAGCAAAATACAGTTTTATTTCAAAACAGTTTGTAAAACTTATGTGCAGGATTTTTCGGTTCCTTGCACACTCTTCATAAAACAACACCAGTTTAAAATCCATTTGGAATTTGAAAAACTTGTCTTCATGAAAGTTGTAGCTCTCGAAAAATTCTAAAACTTTCATGTTTTACAAAAATTCCAGTTCTGCTTGTATTTGTGTCAGTTTTTGTTTAAAACTGGTTGATTCTGAAAACTGGGTCTGGGCAGACCAGCCACGGGTTTTTGTAAAAACGGAGACCATTGGAGCCTCATTTTTAAATTCTGCCCATGTTGTTCTCTAGGAAAAATCGTTCCGAGCAACTTTCGTGTTTTAAGTTTTTACCCCATTCGGCCTCTAAGGCCCTTAAATTCTAGTTTTCCCGAAACTGGCCACGTTGAGTCCGAATTGGCAGTTTTGGGTTATTTAGTTCGGTTTACGTCCTAATTCGCGGAATCTACCTCGACCGACCACTTCGGGAGCTTACACGGCAAACACACAATGTTTCTAACGTCCCACATGAACCCATAAACTGTCCAATTAAATCCATGCAAATCAATTTCAGAAATTCTAATTCTAGGGTTGCATTAACCCTAACTTTTGCACATACAAGCACTAAACTTGGTTCCTTAAATTAACATGCTCCATGTACTGCCCTAGGGCAGATTTTCTAACCAAATTAGGGGACACACAACCCTAATCTACAAGCATGAAAATCAATCATAAATAAGCACAAAACATGCATAAATTTAAACCATACACCCTTAGACCTATAAATCAAGCACATATACTAAACTAAGGCATAAAATAGAGATTGGACTTATGTCCTTACATCCAAATCGAATTTCCTTAAAACTTTGAATTTGAACCCAAATGAGAGAGTTAGGGCTTATAGAATTTTACCTTAGACCAAAGTCAAATTTTGGTCACAAATTTTCCTTCCCCTAGCTCTCTTGGTTCTTCGGCCACACCACCAAAAGCAACCCAAAATTTTTTTGTTGATTTCCTTGCTTGCTCCTTTCCAACCCGAACTCTTCACCAAAATTTGGTCCAAAAATTTCAGCCCTTCCTTCTCCCTTTCTTCCTCGGCTTCACACCCCAAAAGTCCTAAAAAAATTTCTAAATTTCCCTTGGTTTTTCCCTAGTACAAAACCGAACTTCAAGGAACAAAACCCCAAGAAAAATTTCTGATTTCACTCACTCCTTTCTCTTCTCTTATTTTCCGAATTTTGTGAGGGAGAAATTTGCAAGAGTTTGGCTGTTTTTCTCTTTTTTTCCCAGCCAAAAACCGCCCCCCACATAGCCTATTTATAGGTGAGTTTTTGGACCAAATTGCAATTATTTCTTGTTCTCCTTTTTCCTTCAAGTCCTTGGGACAATTTTAATTAAATTTCAGCCCCAAAAGAACCGGCCACCAAGCTCTAGAATGCTCCAATATTATCCAAAAATTTTCTTTTATTTTTTTTTACCCTTGATGATGTCATAATTAGGGTTTTGGATGAGGTAATCAAGCTTATAAGGCTTGTTTGGCCTATTTTCATAATAGGCAGTCCAATATCATGCTAACATAAATATTTTCAATACTGTTAACTATTAATAACAGTATTTTATCACCACACTGCAGTCCAAAATTTATCTGCGTAAAATTTGACTGTATAAAATTTTCTTGTAATTTGAAGTTCTTTGGCCCAAGGTACCCCAATTTTGTGCTTGATTTTTTAGGGTGATTTTAAATCTTACTCTTGCTATCTCGTCTGGAACATGGTTTTTCGCAGTATATTTTCCATACTGCTTGTTCATAAAACAGTATTATCACATGGTTGACTTTTCTAGTCAACTGTTGACTTTTTAGGTCAAACTTTGACCGCCATGCAAAATCATGCAACGTAAAATTTTCTATTCTTCTGACTCAAAATGATACGTTCTGAGTTAAGCAATTATTTTCAAGTCTCATAGTATCGTGAGAACTTAAAATTTCACACAAAAACCTTGTCTCAGGTTTCTCATAAATACCTTTAAAACATAACATAAGTTTCTTTACAAGAGGACATAAGATCGTAAAAATTTAGTTATTACATAATTGCCCTATTTGATTCTG
>VYVB01000757.1:0-58287 GCA_009761775.1 Ficus carica | reverse complement strand
TATTAAACCTGTTGTCGTGTGCCTGTTGGAATGATAGACCAAGAGTGTAGGACAATTTGTAAGTACAACTCTGCCTACAGCATAGACAAAATGCATTATTGCTTTGCATGTTTTTTAAAGCTCATGCATTAATGTATGTGATGCATATGTTTTATGTTCTATGTAGTTGCATCATGAAAGCATGCTCATTAATGATAAATCACATGGTAAGAATAAGATCAAGTGTCAAGTAAGAAACCATTTTCGAGAAACTGTTTTCAAGTATGATGGTAAGAAAGTTTCCTCATGTCATAACATCCTGCTATGAGGGCGGGTTTAGGTTTGGTCCATGGTTTGAGTTGGACAGGCTGGCTACCCAATCACTCCATAGCATGACCTACCACAAGGGTGGGTTAGGTCCATGGTTTGAGTTGGATTGAACTGACCACCCAACCACTACAGGGCTGCACGGCACGGTATGTACACTCATGTCCATGTTATGTAAGGGGCCCAAAAACAACACTAAATAAGAAAGCATTGTCACGCCCCGACTTACACCATCTACGTAGGGGAACGACTACGTAGACGTGGGCCGGGTCGTCACCTTACTTATATACTTAAATTAAACTTGCGGAAAATTTGGGAAAGATTTTCTTTTTTTTTTAAACTTTTTTTAAAACTTTCAACTGACTGGTAGGTACTTCCTCGAGTACCGAACTTTCAAACCTTCCTTGAAGGCCATCTAAATCATGTTGTAGACCAAACCCGAACTAATGTGGGTTGGTACCACAAGAGGCAACTTGCTTGCCTTATATAAACTTTGTCATCCATACTTAAAACGTCATGAAAATACGAAAACCCTTTTTCATTACAACATATTTTATAGAGTATATATTTTTTTTCAAAAGCTGTGGCAGTGTCCATCCCACATTTCACAGTCCGCAGCACCCAGCCCTCCACAGTATTGCATCAGAGTTTGCTGGCAGGTGCTTACCTACAGCATAGACGTAAGACGTGAGCTTTCGCTCAGCAAGTACAACTGTTACATCCGCGACACAAAACATGTCGTTATGCATATACCATTATAATCTCTTATGAATCAATTATGGATTTATAACTTAATTTAGTTTCTATTCCTTTACATATCATGTGTGCTCGTACCGTGGTACATAGCCAAGGAATGGTTGGAGGCGGCAGTCCGTTTTAACGTAAACCATGAAACACAAAGTTTAAACATGGAGTAGTTTAGGTAGCCTTCCAATCCAACTCAAACCATGACCATACCATTTAAACCCGCCTTTGTGCAAGTCGGCACGACACAACATTCTACTTGTCTTGTTCTTACCAAGTGGTTAATATTAGTGAACATGCTTCATGATGTCACATATTATAACATAATCAACATTAGTCAAAACATGGCCTTTTTGAAACATGGCATTTCTGAAAACATGGCATTGCATGTCATAACATAACTTAGTATATCATAGCTATAGCATAGCATAACACATTATCACATATCAGCACATTACATCAGGCAACAAAGGGCCTATGCTGTAGGCGGAGTTGTACTTACCTCTCTCGTTATGTCCTACGAAGTGCTGCTCCTCCTCTGGGTACAGCTGCAGGTTTCCTCCTGCTAGTTGAAGGACATAGGTAAGGGTCTAATTAGTATTGTGGAATGTTGGGGATCTAACCAACATGTCTACATATTCCTAGTTGTATGTCCCCGATACTAGATGTCTTACTGGGTTACAAATAGTAACCCTATACCTTAGCCCAGTTTGTTAATCTTGGTGTCCTTTAGGGTTATCTTGACTAACCCTTAAGGTTATACTAAAATCCACATGTTAGTCAACCAAAGTCAACTATGATCAACAATGGTCAACTTCGGTCAACTATGGTCAACCCTTGTTGGGTCAACCTTGGGCCTTGGGCTTGACCCAGTAACTCGGGTATAACTCCCGGTTACCTTTCGTAAACTAATCGCTTGCTATACTCCAACTTGCAAAAAATTCATTTTCCCTTACTTGGAAAATTTAGGGAAATTAATCCCAAAACTTCATAAAAATCCTTTACTTAAATCGTAAAAATCCAAACTCTTGGATTAGTGCTTTATAAAATCATTTGAGGTTGAAAACTGCCCTTGGAACAGTTTTCCATAATCAAACAATAGTTTGTAGTAGAAAAATAGTTTTCTAGAGACATTGGAAAGGCTAGTGGTGCAGGAATTTTCGGATTCCCTGCGCACCCTTCGAAAAACGACCCCAGTTTAAAAATTGGTTCGTAATTTAAAAAAGTTTTCTTCACGAAAGTTGTAGCCCTCGAAAAATACTAAAACTTTCGTGTTTTACAAAAATTCCAATTCAGCCTAGATTCGTCCCAGTTTTGTTTGAAACTGGCTGATCCCGAAAAACTGAGTGAAAACTGGGTCTGGGGATCAGCCACGGGTTTTGGGGTAAACGGAGGCCATTGGGGCCTTATTTTTGAAAACGGTTCACGTATCCCCCTAGGAAAACTCGTTCCGAACAACTTTCATGTTTTAAGTTTCTCCAAATTCGGCCTCTAAGGGCCTCAAATTTCCCTTTTCCCGAAACTGGTCAGTTTTACCCGAAAATGGCAGTTTTCGGTTTTAAGTTCGTTTTACGTAAATATTACGTGCACACTACCTCGAACGGCTTCGGCCGTGAGCCTACGACGACCTGCAGTGCTTCTAACGTAACACATGCAGTCATATATCATTTAAACATCTTCATGCAAAGCAAAACCCTTGGGTGTTCTTGCACCAAACCAGGGTTTGCAAAACGTTTGATTTGCAACACCATACATCAATCAAACACAACCCTAAAATCCTAATTAGGGCAGAAAATTAAATGAGCTTATGCTCATACAAATCAAGCTTGAAATACATTTAAATTTCCCAAATGAAATTTAAATAAAACACTTAGGGTTAGAGGATTTATACCTTCCTTTTTGGCTGCCAACAAGTCCGGATTTCCCCTCCAATTGGGGTTCCAATTTTCGGCCTCTCCCACATGAAAATACACAAATTTAAATCAAAACTTAATTAAAGAACTAGAGGGGTTTAGGAGAATAGGATTACCTTTACTTCTTGACATTAGATCTAACTTTGGATCTAAACTTTTCTTCTAACTCCTTGCTCAAGAAATCCGGTTTTCCCCTCTATGGAATTCTCTCAAGATTTTCGGCCACCACACCTTCCTTTCTCTTCCTTTCTTTCTAGCTTTTCCTTCTAATTTTTCTCTAGCTTTTTGCTCAAGAAAAAACCGACCAACACATGGTCTTTCTTCTCCCTTGAAGTTCGGCTTCTAGTGGAAGGAAAAAGGAGAATGAAAAGCTAAAGTTTTCCTAATTACATCTAAGGGTTTACTTGCTCAACAAGCCCCCCCCTTAGGTGATGTGGTGTGGCCTTATTGGCTAGCCATTCCCTTGGAGAACAAGGGAAGACTTCTTTCCATAAAATCCAATGAGGATTTGATGAGGTGTCCCCCCCCTAGATGATGTGGTCGGCCATGAAGACTAAGAATGCAAGTGCTTGCTCAACAAGCCATGCTTACATCACCTAGCCTATGTCACCTTGGTGACATCTTTTGTTGACATCATCAAGCAAAATTTGCTTGTTTTCCAAGCCACACACAACCGGCCTTTACATGTGTGGGAGCCAAAAGTTGGCTTGCTCAACAAGCCTTTCTAGAGCATACACTTGTCACCATGCTATCAAGCCATGTGTGAACCAAAATTGGCTTGCTCACCAAGCTTCTTGATTGCTTATCTCACCCTTGCTTGCCTAAGCATGCTTACCTAAGCACATTTCCTTGTTCTCCAAGGATGAAGAACCGACCATGAGGTGCCATGTGGACCAAAAATTGGCTTGTTCAACAAGCTTTGTTTGCCTTGTTCACCAAGCTACCCAATGTAACCGATCAATGTAACCGGCCATTGGCTTAGTTCAACTCTAGTTGGAGACTTGGTTAGGAATATCCATAAATTCCATAATTCAAAAAAATTACATACTTACTTACTTACTTAGAATTGCACTTTAGTCCTTAATGACAAAATATTTACACTTTAGTCCCTGTGAGGTGGAAAGTGTTGGTGGAGCCACTTGGCTTCAATTCCATACATAATGGTCCACTAAATTCCCAAAATCCTTAAATATAGGGTTTCAGTTCATTTCCCTACTAACTTAATCAATACTAATACTGTTTTTCACTTAAAACAGTACTGTTTCACTAAATTACAGTCCGGAGTTCATCTTCGTAAAATTGGACTGTGTATGGATTTTTCTTCTTAGAACTTGTAAATCCCCATTGCTCCAAATATTATTCACGATTATTCTAGAGCGATCTCATACCTTAACTTTTTGGTCAACTTTGACTATCTTTGACCATCATGAAATCATGAAATTTCAACACGTCATTTTCCTTAAAATGCCTTATACTGGCCTAAGTAATCCATCGTTGAGTCTCGTTACTAGTTAAATGAGAACTCAAACTTATACTGTTATTCCATTCCAACCACGATCTAGACTTAGGTTTTCTTGTTCAAAGGAAATCTAGAGTCATAAAAATTCGGGTTATTACATTCTACCCTCCTTAAAAGATTTTCGTCCTCGAAAATTAGAATAATTCTAGGTGGCTTTTCTTCAAGTCCACTATAAATTCATTGTAGTTTATTCTCATTTGAATAACTTAATAAGATCAGGTCTTTTATATAGAACCATAATCTTCTTTCATGTACTAACATATCCTTATACTTCCATATTCCATCATGCATACTTTCCTTTCATACTGCATCACAAGAACTATTTACATGAAAACTGAGCAAGTATATCATATAACTTGCCATGTTTGAAAAGCAAATTTATAACTTTTCCATATTTTAAAAACATATCACACATAGCTTTTAATATTTGAAAGCATATTGTGTTTTATTATCTTGTCTTAACATGTGGGCCCGTAGTGTACGTACCAAAAGCGCGCAGTCTCCAGATAAAGCTAGGGTTTGCAAGGCCCTAACAGTTCTGGGAATTTTAACTGGACCCTTCACGATCACGAATTTCGATCACGGAAGATAATACTAAACTGTAGCCTCCTTAACTAGGGGAGGTTGGTACGACACCTTACTGTTACTTATCTGTTTATGTATCTTAATATGTTATTACATTTAAGATACTTTTTGGAATCTTTTCCAATTCAATCATGAAAATCAATAATAAATAGTATTGTTGAAAACATATTACTGTTCAAGTGATGCAATAGAAAGTATCCTTGTACCAACTAGCTACTTGTCAGCTAGTAGAAACGTTCTTCTTGCCTTTAGCATTTCCTTTAAAGCTCAAAGGCATAATCATAGTTCTAAGGGATATCTAAAAACTCCCAATCATCATCTCAAAATTTCCATTACTTAAATGGTTGCCTTCCGTCGACCTTAATTATCAATTATATGTCGACTTCAGGGTTGGTGCCATCGACCTTAACCTAATAAATTGTTGTTGCTAGTATATCCATGCTGCCATTGAACGTGCCCCGCATGTCAGCTTGTAGCACAATTTTTGTAACATTTTTTCCCATTATGATCAATAGTAGAACTCACTGCAGTTTTGAAAGTCATGTGAACTGTTAGATCTTCATCGACTTTGTTAGCACGACGTTGCCACCGATGAAAGAGCTTCGTTGTCGCATCGTTTTCCAGGTTGCTCCAAACATCAAATACAGCCACCTTCTTTGGCACTGGAACAAGTCGAACTTTCCATGCTACAACGATTCCAAAGCTTGCTGGTCCACCACCACGAATTGCCCAAAACAAATCTTCCCCCATGGATTTCTTATCAAGAATTCTTCCTTCAGCATCGACTATTTTCGCGTCAAGAATATTATCAGCCGCAAGGCCATTTTTTCATGCCAAATAGCTGTAGCCACCTCCGCCAAACAGTCCACCAACACCGACGGTGTAACAATCGCCCGCAGGGAAGCCAAGATTTTCACTTTTCATTCCAATCGCATAGTAAAGTTCGCCAATCGTTGCACCAGCTTGGACCCAAGCCGATTTGCTCTCCACATCGACGCTAACCGAACTTAGGTTTCTCAAGTCAATCACAACAAATTTTGGGACATTAACGTAGGACACGTATGAAAGGCCCTCATAATCATGGCCACCACTTCGGGTTCTAATCTGTACGCCGTGTTTCTTGGCACAGTAAACAGTGGCCTGAACATGGGAGACATGAAATGGCATGATTATAACGAATGGTTTCGGGGTCGACGGAGAAAAAAAAATGATCGTTTTGTATGGATGAATTCAATACAGTGGAGTAGGATGACTCATTTGGGGTGTAGAAAATGGGTCCATGGGCGGAGGTAGAGTTGGAAACGTGACTGGAAAGGCAATGGAGAAAGTCTCCATGAGTGTGTGCTGAAGCTGAAACTAAAATTGAAAAGAGAAAGATGATATTATTTTGGCAAAAGATGAAGAGAGTAAAGTGAAGTACTTCATTTTTGTGTGTGAATAAAAGACTAATACAAATTGGCTTCAAATTTGTAGAAGCTAATAGTTTGACCAAAAGCACTTTCTATACGTGGAACATTGACAAATTAACAAGAGGATTTTTTTTATTCAACGAAAGATATGACGATGAAATCAACCAAAATTTTGGATGCCATATGCCAACCTCTCAAGTTAAATGCTGACATATCCTTACCCGTTTGTATGTCATATGCATGAATGGCAACATTAATGAAATAACTCATAGCAAGCGGTGGATGTTGATAGCACAAATAGTTTTCCACTTTGCAATATGAATTAACCATTTAACCAAATAGTCCAATAATAGATTATAAGCATCAGCTTGGAGAACTTCTTGTTTAATGTTTTGGGTGTGAGTGCATGCACAATATCAGTTCTAGATAGGACCCTGTAATTGGGCAAGAATCAAGGATTTACCAGAGACGATAACATTATGCATATGTTGACAAAACCCAACAAAAAAAAAAATAAATAAAAGAATCATATGCATTTACACAAATTTTCTCAATAAGAATGCAAAAACAAGAAATTAAGCTTTAGTTTGTTCCGTTACCAATCTTGATGTAGTTTGCTAACCAAATTACAACGACCCATTCATGATTCGCATTTCCTTTATATTATTGGCAACCAATTATAAAGCTCAAAAAAATCATAAGGGATAAAAGAAGATAAATCGATACCAGCATAAGGTAAGACACACTGACAATTTCCTGAAACTATATTTTCCATGAAAAAAAAAGATTAAGAAGCATTATATGACAGTGCAAAGAAAACAGAAAACACTAGAAATCACAACAAAATCAACAAATCAAAAACCAAAAGGAAAAAAATTGAGATTATTTGTAAAGGAACGCACGATGCACCGACAATTTCCTAAAACTATATTTTCCATGAAAAAAAAAAAAAAAACCAAGAAGCATTATATGACAGTGCAAAGAAAACAGAAAACACTAGAAATCACCACAAAATCAACAAATCAAAACCAAAAGGAAAAAAATTGAGATTATATATATAAAGGAACGCACGATGCAACGACTTTTATTTTATTTTTTTATAAGATGACAGACCTGAGAAGTGGAGTTCGACAATCAAATAGCGTCAATGAAGGGCAAGAGAATCCGGCCATTTTAGTTCCACCTACTCTTCCTGATGCCAAAATAGGTAAGGGCCCTAATAACCCACTCTTCATCTAAACCAGCAAAAAAAAAAAAAAAAAAAAAAAAAAAAAACCCACTTTTCATCGTTCTCTATGAAATTTTGTTACTCCAAGGTCTTCTCTGTCAATGTACAGGTCCAACCAGTAGTGGTAGAGGAAGAGGCTCTAGAGCAATGAATCAAAATAAGAATACAAAGGTTATTATTGGCGCATAGTTAAATCAAAATAAGAATACAACTATCCCATAGAGGTCTATCCCTTTCCGTTTTCAATTTGTTTTCCATGTGCACTTGTTGTCCTGACTACAGTAAAGAAAAGGAAACATAAAAGAGAATCCAAACCCACGAAGTCGCCTTTCAAAGCAAACAAAAAGAAAAATCAAACCATCCCACGAAGTAATATTTTCTAGAAAAAAGGGGGCAAAAAAAAAAATTCTACCATCCAATGCCAAACCATGGTGACTAAAGTCTCTTCATTGATTAAAACACAGAGAGATCCAAAAGCTTAGCAAACTAAGTGCAAACGTACAGAGAGATCCGATATTATAAGATGAATCGGGATGATAGTGGCTCTTAAATCTGAACACAAACCATTACCACCTGAATAATTTTCAATTCATCAACAGGAGAATTTCACAATCAGACTTCGTTAATAATAATATAATTTGGGGATTAGGATTAACAACAAATTTTTCAATTCCAATTTCCAAACACAAATATCAAGCAGATTAATCAATATAACAAAGAAAAATGAATCTGAAAATTGGGGTTGAAAACGGAAAGCCTACCTGAAACATTTGGGCCGCAGACGGCGCGTGCAGAGGAAACATGGAGAGTTCTAAACAAGTTGAGAGAGGCAGAGACCAGAGAAAGAGAGAGAGAGGAGTAGGAATCCTCGGCTTACCATTCCTTTCTCCGCTCTCTCACTCGGACATGGAGAGTTCTAAATGCTCTCTTCTTGAAAGCAAAAACAAAACACGAACACAAAAACAAAAACAAAGACAAAACAAAACAAAACAAAAGAATTAACTTTCAAAACTAAAAAAATAAATAAATAAATAAATAACAAAAAAAATCAGAAAAGTAAAAAAGAAACCTGAGGAGCAGCTAAGACAGCGGGGTGGTGGTAGAGCGAGTGCTGCATCATGGCTTGCTGTTTGAGCCTCTGGTGCTGCATCTTCTACATAACGATGGAGGCAATTTGAGTTCTACGATTACAGTAGCAAGAACTTTTGAAATACGAAAAAAAAAAAAATACCAAAAAACCGGGACGAAGCTGACCAGAGTTTCTCAAACCAGCAGCATCACCTGAGCCAGCGTTGTTTGTTTGGAGAGATTTTGAGTTCTTTTGAGAACCCTTGGAATTACGTTCTTTCCCACCCATGCCCCTTCTCTCAACAGGATTATAATTCCTTTAAAATAATAAACAAGGTAACTTAGAGAAAATAAGAACGGAAAACACCAAAGGAAAGACCAATATGCAGTATTAGAACACCAAAAACACACTAAAAAGTTACATACGCGTTCATAATGCCACCATTTACAGAATTGCAGTAGCGTTTCAGCCATTGCAGAAACTCAAAAAACAAAAATTAAATCAAAGAAATTTAAGAACAGAAAAGAAAAGGAGCAAAAAAATTATAAAAAAAAAAAAAAAAGGAAAGAAAAAAGAAAACCCTTGTAACAGAGAGGGCGAGAAGGGAACGAAGGACAGGAGATATGGGTTTGAGGACTTAATCTCTTCCTAGTTCAAACCAACGGAAGTTTTCTTTGTCAGAGGGTTTTTTTTTTTTTTGTTTTTTTTTTTCTTAAGGTCTTTTGTGGCAGATTTGGCGCATTTTTTTTCAAATATTTCTTCCTTTTCGAGGCAAAAATAAGTGCCAACTTCACTGAAATTTCTTTACTAGAATATTAATTATTATATTTTTTAAAATTATTATATTTGTTCAGTAATATTTAAGTCTTTTTAATTTAAAATATAAAGAAAATTTGATACTTTGAAATATAAATCAAGATGCTTCTAAATATATTTATTCAAAAAAAAAAAAAAAAAGGTGCTTCTAAATATTCTATTTTCTACGTTAGAGCATTTATACTTTTTTAAATATTAAAGCATTTATATTAGAGATAACTATATAATAAGCAAAATAAAAAGGATTTTTCCGCAAAATTATGAAAAAGAAAAAGTTGAGAAAGTTAATACACATGCATATATATGGAATCCATTGTATTCTATTAGTTAACCAATCTAATAATCATAGGAAAAATGTAGAACATTTTTTTGGGAGCGACAAAATAACTTTTCAAGTTATCAACTCTACTAAAATAAACGTGATATTGAAAATTGCACCTAGAAAGTTTGAGTTTGAAGATTTCTAATCGTAATTCAAATCACTTCAAGTTTTAATTAGGATTATTTAGAAACAGGGGTGGAGGGAGATTAGACTTTCTTTTTTGTCTCTAACTTTGAAAATTTCAATGATTTTCTATAGTTTTTTTCAAATATAAAAATATTTTTTACAACTTTATCCTTTATTTGCCCCGTTAAAATTCTTTGGTTATTATTTTAATATTCTATCATAAATTTTGATTTTAAACTATCAGTGTTTACAATGTAATAACTCAAATAAACCAAAATCAACTATACTATTACAAAATTTCACAATTTTTTGAACTCTAAACTTGAAAATTAATTAAACTCTTAAACTTAGTTCATGGAGGCAAAAGAGAAAAGACACAAAGACACAAAGACACAAATAGAAGATGGTAAAAGATTTAAGCGTTGTAGTTTTGGAACAAACTTTTTATTCAATTCATGCTCCGTCTGAAAAAATTTCTGATTCCACCACTTATTAGAAACTAGCACATGGTACATAATCTATGAGATGCAGAAGGTGTCCCTTTGTTTATGCGAAAACTTTGCATCTTTTATTTTTTAAATTTGCTTTTGCTTTTTGTTATTGGTGGAACACAATTAATGAGAAAATATCCCATATATTCATTAAAATCATAAAAGCCAGCAAACATCAAAAAACATACACCAAGATAAAAGAAAAAAATCCCCAAAAATTACAGTGAGATGATATCCGACATTGAAGATCCAATCCGAACCGTTATAGTCGCGCACAGAAGAGATTTGATATTTGTTAGCTAAAGACAATTAATTAACATTTGTTAATTTTTTAGTTATTTAATGAATAGTGCTAGAGACACAACAATATTCACAACTTTTTCGATACCAACTCATGTATCATATTTTTATTGGTATATGCAATCAATTAATGTGACAATGCTTTAAACACTTAGCAGTAAGATAACGATAACTCATAAACTACATAGGTTGGTACTTAATAGTTGGGATTAGAATTGATGTTTCTAGCATTTCTTATTTAATGGTTGTTTTTCTTTGAGAATTATATTTTCTTTCCCATACTATATACACTTATGTAATTAGGTTGATATTTATGCATTTAGTGCTCATTTGGAGCAACATCTCTGGATGGTATTTTACCATTTTGATTTCATATTATCAATTCTACATCAAACTCTCTTTCTCTCTTCCATTTTCAAAAAACTCAAACTTTAAAAGTCTATAACTTTCTCATTTCATATCAAAAGGAGATGATTTTTATGTCAAAATGCTCGTAACGATGAGACGAACAAGATAAGATCCACTTTACATATTTTCTTCCCAAAAACATTTTAAATTTTTGCACGATTTTTTATATCACATAACTTTTTCAAAAGTTTTCTGTCAAAATACACATTTCAAACCCAACCTCTAAAAAGGTCCTTATTATTTTTAGTAACATTGTTCATTTATTTACTAGTTAGAATTCTATCATATTAACACTTTGGGAACACTTTTTAATAAGTTTGCATTTGGTATATAAGTTTTAAATGAAATTTTAGGTTGAAGTTGGTTGACTTTTCAAAAACTAGTTATAATTTTTGTTAACTTTTCAGAAAAAGACAAAAATTGATATGAAAACTTTAGGTTTGAACCTTTGAACCAAACACACCCGTAGTATTTATGTATCTTATTATAACATAATTTTGACAAGCATTTTCAAAAAAAAAAAACTTTGAAATCCATAACAACGAAGTAAAGGTATTTATTTGGAAGGTATTCAATGATCGCTAACAACTTCTTCAGATTTGACCTAAAGAATTATTTTTTTTTTCTTCAATATGTTCCCAATGTAACCATCCAAAAGAACATTTTTTGGTGAATAAAAAGGATTTGGGGGTTGCCCCATTATTTTCAGGTTTTTTAGCCCCACAGGCAAGAACCCCCCTTCCCTAGGTATGGCAGGGAGACATGTTCTTTATATTAGTTTCTCTTAGTAGGCCATTTGGGATTTACCCAGCCATCACCAAATTATGCTAAAAGAAGATTTGCCCCATGCTCTTATGTAGAATCTTGATACTCGTCAGACTTTGATATATAATAATGGAAGTCATGAAATTTTCATATTCAAGATATCCTCCTTAGAGTCCTTCAAATTTATAGTAAATAACGATTGGAGTTTTTTTCCCTCTACTATGAACACATTGATACGTTATTAGGAATAGCGCTTGAAGTATTAACACAAAATGGTCAATTTTATCAACCCTTTCGAAATAAAATGGTTTTCAACCTATTTGCAAAAATTGAACAAATTTTGAATTTAACTTTTTGTTTGTTTCAAATTTACCCTTCAACATTTTTCTCAAGGTTCTTTTTTACTTTATATTCAGAGAGCTTTTTATGAATTTTTATTTTTTGATGTGATGGATGGTTATTTATTTATTTATAAATTATATGTCAAATTGTTTTTATAAAAGAGTTATTTACATAGACGTCCAAATGGGAGGTATTGATTTGAAATATGTCAATTTTTCTTTTTATTTACATAAATGTTTAAAAAAGTAATTTTAAATACAATTTTACCTTTCATATATAATGGAGAATGAACAAATTAAGAAATTACAAAAACTGAAACCCAAAAAAACAAAAAAACAAAATAAAAAAAAAAAGGAATCTAAGACATTTACCAAAGAGGGCTAAAGTTGATTTAATGGAATTGTTAAATGAAATGATATAAAAAGAAAATTTGAATTTTTTTTTTTTTGAGTAATTGTAAAGAAAGTGTAAATATTCATAATGAACTAAAAATGGAATGTTTTCTCAAAATCAGATATCACATTAATGAGAATAAGCTAAATAAAGAAAAAGAAACATCTCAAAAAAATATTATGTTTATTGAATCAATCTTTATCATAAAAAAGGAAACTAAAAAATATGTACAAAATGAAATGATGTCAATTATAGTAAAAGGGCAAAATAGATACTGCAGGCATATTATTTCTTAAAAAATAGACATGATATAATATTATTAAAAAATAGACTTATTTTAAAATGGAACTCTAAAAATGAACTTTGTTTGCAATTATTTCTTGATTAATTGTTTTAGGCGCATATTTTGAATGGAGGAAGTTTTTTTCCCCATTAAGTTCTACCAAAAAAAAAAAAGAAAAAAGAAAAAAGAAAAAAGTTTTTTTCCCTTTAAGATGATAACAACTTTTCAAAAGTTTGTTTATAAGCAGATGTTTCATAATTTAAAAAGAAAATGGGGTTGTTATCATTACTTACGACTTGTTTTGAAAAAAATGACGACATTTTTTTGTTAGGAGGATCTATTCACACCTCCTTGTATATTTTTCCCACACACCTATTTAAATTACCCATCAATTAAATTTAATATTTTATTAATTACTTTTAACACACTTATTAGTATTACAAAAAATCCCTTTTATTAAATTATATATTTTCTCCCTCTTCCCACCCATAAATAAAAACACACACTCTCTTTTTTAACTGCTTTTCTTTTTATCCCACGTTCTTTACCTCTTTTTTTTTTTTTTTTTTTTTTTTTTTTGTAGTGCTACGTTCCTTTAACTCATGAAGAGGTATTTATAAATTTCAAAAGATATAAAATAAAAATTAAAGGGATAAATCCATACATACGCACATAAAGGACTCAAAATCAAAGTATCTCATCCTAAAAAAAAAAAAAAAAAAAAAAAAAAAAAGAAGGTATTTTGTTTGCTTCCAATTCAATGCCCAATTTGATATATATATATATATATGCGATTTAAAAAAATCAATCTATATATATTTTTTCATTTCAATTTTTTATATATATTTTCGTAAGCGTATGTGTGTGGATATATATATATATATATATATATATATTAGTTTTCATAGGATTTGGATTTTCAAATAATATTTGAACTTTTTTAAAACAAGTGCGCAATAACCCATGGATGTATTCACAAACTGATAAACAAGTGCAGTTTATTGTAAACGAAAAGAAAAAAAATATAAAAATTATATAATGACATAATCTGAAAATATGATGTTTCTCATACAGATAGATATTCATATATATTTTTCCTGATATGGTAGTCAAAAAAATAGTTAGACGAAAATTGAAAAAAAAGAAAAAAAAAACTTACTTTCCATTTTATTGGAGATCACTATTAAAAAATATATTTTTTTTTTGACTGATTCGATTTTTCAATACTCGAATATACTCAAACAAAATTAACCAAAAATAAAAAAGAAAAAATCACAACAGACGAAATTAAAGTAAGCACAAAAGGATTTAAGTCATTGTCAAATTGACCTCATCACTAAGCAAAAATAAAACATATTCACTAAATATAATTTCATGATATATAGATCTCGTCAGCTAAAGACATTTTATTAATATTTGTTAATTTTGTTATTTCTTTAATGGTTGTTTTTCGTTGAGAATTATATTTCACTTCTATACTTGGATAAATAGATGGATCCTTATGCAGTTATATTTCTATTTAAATCGTTCATTTAACTACTAATTAGAATTTTGTCATCTTAATAATTTAGAAACATATTTTAATAAGTATCTCCATATGTTATTGTAATGAACTAACAATTATCATACTACTCTTATGATGTCTATATCAACTGAGGAGAAGCAATCAAGAAGCTTTTACTTCAAGATAAGTCTTAATTTTGGATTTGCTTTTTTTTCTAATTGATTCTCATATAAACTTGTACTAATCAATTTTATTTTCTATGTATGATGGAGAATGATATATCTTTTCTATAATTAATATGGATTTTTTTTTTTCTCATTTCTTGCTCTAAGCTATTTAGATAGCTATATAATTAGTTGTGTTTTAACGGCTCATAATTTAACTTAACTTATCCTTTGGATTATCCGTTGGAGTTTTTTTTTTCGTCATTGATTATATCATTTAGATTCTTTTATATTTCTCTAAAAAACAATCCATATTTTCTACCAATAAAATATAGGTATATTGCATTTATTATTCATACATAGTAAAATATATATATTAACATTAAATGAGCTTTCGACGATATATATATATTATCATTTATTATAGGTATTTTACATATCATCTACGAATAAAATATAGGAATATTACATTTATTATTCATACATAGTAAAATATATATATTAACAGTAAATGAGCTTTTGACGATACTTTATCATTTTCTATTATACTTTTTATGGAAATCAATGTTTCGTGAATATTTTATAGAAAAAATACTGCATCTCTGTCTCTACATCGATACGTCCAAAATGGGGAAATTTTCTTAAAAATATTGGTGGAAATGTCGATTTTTCAATCCTTGATTACTGATCAATGTTATTTACTGGTATTACTTCTTTTTCTTAAGAGAATTTTTGTCCTAGATTCCTCGTTTTCTTTGTACTTTTATTCTCTTTTAATTTTTTTAAAAAATCAATCAAATTTATATAATAAAAAAAAATTCATCTCAACGTACCAGATGACAGATCCTACTCAAACCTCATAGCTAAAAAAGACTTAAATAATTTCACTCAAAAAAAAAAAAATGATAATAATAACAGTAAAAACTCCCCGATTCCACGACTTAGTAGTTAGCACATTTAAAAAAAATCATCATACCCGCCGAAACCAGCCGTCGACGAGTGCCCGCCAAAATAAGCGCACCAAAAAGTTAGTGGGATGATCTCACTTATTCCCCTCCTCCTCTCTCTCTCTTTCTCAAACTTTCTCTGATCATACGCGAAAAAGGAGGAGGAAAACCACCTGAATTGAACGGCCACCATTGATGCCATCGCCAAGTTCGAACGGTGGCAGTCGCACACAACACAAGCCCCATCTTTTCCAACTCATCGCACTTACCCCGTCGCCGGCCAATCATGGTCGTCGTCAGTTTTGGCGCCCCTTCGTCCTCCGTCCTCCGTCGAAACAAATATCAGTAAGTACCAAAATTTACAAATTTCCGTTTGGTCCGTTCGGAGAAACCGTGCAAGAATATCTGTATAGGATGAAATTTGTTTAATTTTTCTTTTTTTGTTTTGGATTAATCTCTTTTTCCTATTAGTTTCCTAAAAGTCGGATGAATTTGTTGTTGCGAGGAGAAGACTTGTGTTTTGGCGACAAGACTTGATCAGCTCCTCAGGAAAGAGATGAGTACCACGTCGATCCTATTGATATATTGGCTCCTTTGGAGAAGATTGGATTATAAATTCTGTTGATATTCGCTCTTCGTCTCTGTTTTCTGTGTTTGTTTAATTAGTACAAATCATAGTTTTCTGTGTTTGTTTAATTAGTACAAATCATAGCCAGTTAATTTATATCATTTAGTAATTCACCTTCTGTTTCATGCTGCCAAATGTTTGTGTTAATTCCTCTGAGAAGAGACCGTAGAAATAGGTAGCAAAATTGATGGATACGTCACCACACGTTGGCAATACATGTTTAAAGTTTCCACGTCAACTAGCGGTTAAAGTTCATTAAAAGAACTAGTGGTTGACAAAATTGATTCCTTTGTTACACTCTTTGAACTAATTATTTTATCTAGGTGCTTGATCAAACCTGTAAAATGCTTTTTGATGTGAGTTCGAAACTTTGGCATTTTTGAAAGCAGATAATGTACTTAATTTGGTCTTTTGATCTCTTCAAGGTTGACCACCAATGCTTATTGGAAACATAGTCTATCATCAGTTTCTTCATAAAAGCTTTTCACATGTAAGAAGAAATTTGTGTTCTTCTGTTAAGATAATGCTTAGTGTAGATGCCGGTATTTGCTTCATGATTTTCCCTATAGCTTTTCTCTTGCACAGGAAAAAAAAAAAAAAAAAAAAAAATCCTCATAAACCTCCCTTTTAGATGTTACAAGGTACGCCCTTACTGTTCATGCCAAGTTGACTCGCTAACTTATATAATCTGATTTTTTTTTTTTTTTTTTTTTACAGCAATTTGAGGGAATATTATTGAACCATTTAATTTTTTTTTATGATTATCACTTAGTTGTGGTTGAGTATTCAGACACTTTTAATGGCTGCTCATTTCATTGGCCTGCTAAAAATATATGCAAAGTCATTCTGCAGAACTTTGGTCTGCAACATATCTCCTACTTTTCTGTGTCTTGATATGCATTTGGACAGGTTGACATAGATTAGTGACTACCGAAAGATTAATCTTTTTTCAATATTCAAATTTTCCATGGTACTCATGTTAATTGACTCTTTGCTGATCCCAAGACACCTTCCTGTGATTTTTCATGAATATGCAGTTTAAGATGGGATGCCAAGCGTTTAACTTTACCTGAAAAAATAAGAACTTGCATAATCACCAAGTTGGATGCAGGTGCCAGGTAATAATAATAATGATAATAAAATTATTATTATTATTATTATTAATGCATTTAAAACCTTTATTTTGATTATTTGTCAGGTTTCTATCAGTAAAACAAGTAATACAGGTCACCTGTAGAAGTTAATGAATTAAAGATATATTTTCTATACCTTCTCAACCGGATATATTTGAATTATTACACGCTCTGAGTTCACTATGAATCCATTTTCCTATACAACACAAAGTCTTCTTACCGAACATATCATGCCTTGCTCACAAGGTTCAGGATCCTCTCATGAGAGATCGAATATCAAAAGTGTAAGATTCTTGTACCTCTGAAATAATTTTCTATTTTAAACATTTGATGTTATTTGAATTGAAGAATTCCACTAAAATTATCAAAATTATTAAGAACTAAGAGTTTGATCTATGACAACTTTTCCTATCTTTTGCTCTGGTCTTCTTATTGAGAAGGTGGATCTTTTCTTTTTATCTAATAATTGGTGAAGGGATACAACATTTTGGTCTAATAATTAATTCTAAAGGAATGCATGGGCTAGTTAAATGTTCTTTGTCCGTCTTGTCTTTTGAATCTTGGAATGTTACGTGTCTGCTGGAACTTCAAACATGATTAAAAGATCACCTTAGTTGTATGCATGCCTGAATGTGAATGTTGGAGACAACTAAGATGTTTCCAAAGTTCACCAAGAGAAAACTAAAAAGTACTGAAATATAATCACATATCATTAATTTCGTCCCCTTTTATTAGATTCAATTTTATTTGTTTCCTATTCTTATAAATTTCATGGAATCTTTTGCTAGATATTGTACGTTTCAGTATTAAGCTTATTGCTTGCGTAATTATTTAAAAATTACCATACATCTTTTGATTGGATACGACATGATTAATTAAAACTTTTTTTTTTTTTTTTTTGTTCATTCTGCACTGATTTTTTTAAAGCTCACTATTATTTAGTTTAAAAAGGTTGATTTTTGAAACTCTGCTCATGTTGCTCATGTATGAACAAATCTATGAATTGTGTAGGAACTGGGACACCATAGAACTTCAGCACATTTTTCTCTTCGAACTAGAATTTGATTCATGGCTTATGTTCGATTTACATATCCTATATTTATATATTTAACATTTTAAATATTTCAGTTATACTAATAGTTAATTTATTCTAATTTTTTTTTAAAAAATAAGACGAAAAAACTTTTGTCGTTAAAAGCTTGAAAACTTCGGTAGGTGTTTCAGACTTCTTCGTTTGATTACACTTCACCAAGTAAATGTGTTCGTTGGGAAAGCTTGGGTTTTCCGTCCAATGGAAAGTCTACATTGCTCGTTGGCAATTGGTTTTGCAGGTATGGAAACATCAATGTGTTGCTTGTGATGAGGTTTTAATTGAGGATAATCTTCCTTGGAAAAATTATAGCCATCCCCGACTAAAATTTTCACGGGATAACCATCATTTCTATTAGTTAAACATATCTAGCTCTACTGCATGTAGCATAGCTTTCTTAAAGTTTCTATCCTGCTATCTTATGACTATAATACTTGCTCAAAATTTTCAAGAACTATTCAAAAACTACTTTAGTTTGAAACGTGATAAAATATTAATTAATTTTAATGTTTTTACAATGTTTAATAAAAATCACCTTAGAAAAGCTACAATGTCATCGTGATATGTAACAGATTTTATGACATTTTGCTACGACATTTCGAAATAAAAAGCCATCCTACCGATCCATTAACGACCTTTAAAGAAAAATGTTGTAATTTTTAGTCGGGAAAACAGCTCTTTGAAAAGTTGAACGGGGATGTAATCAAGAGCATCATTTTTTTTTAAATATTATTTTCTTTCATAAATATTGATTTTAATCCTCATTGGTTATCTTTAATTAATTAGTTATTTAAATAAACATTATCTTTTCAAGAAGGATAAATTTCACTATTTTCTTCCAAATTTTGTGCCTTGTCACAAAATGTCCTTTGAATTTCAATTTGGAACATTTTTTTCCCCTTGAATTGTAAAAAATTTACAAATTTCCCCCTTAATTAAATATTTGAAAAAAAAATACACACGACACTTGTTGGAAGCATGAGTCGGGGGCATTAAGTGTGAAATTGCGAAGATATCCTAATAATTAGGTTAAAAGAGTAAATATTTAGGGCTGGTCTCTATCTTATGGGTAGCTTCGTAACTTCACATTTAATAAGGTTAACGAATTCTACCAACAAATAACCACTTCATAATTTCACACTTAATACCCCCAACTCATGCTTCCAATGTAATAACCCGAATTTTTATGACTCTAGATTTCCTTTGAATGAGGAAAACTTAAGTCCAGATCATGTTTGGAATTTAATATCGGTATAAGTTTGAGTTCTCGGTTAATTAGCTACGAGACTCAACGATGGATTACTTAGGCCAGTTTAAGGCATTTTAAGGAAAATGACGTGATGAAATTTCATGATTTCAGAAAAAGTCAAATTTGACCAAGAAAGTCAAAGTTTGACCAAGAGTGGTCAACGGATTGACTTGGCAGTATTGTATGATGCAGTACGAGAAAATACTGTAAAATATGTCAGTATGGGCGAGATAGCTCAAATAGGCTTTAAAACCACCATAGAAAATCAAGCACACCTAGTTAAGGTCAAGGGAAAAAGGTCGTGAAAATATGGAAAACTTGATCACCAAGTAACCCATTGGGGCCGGTCACATGCAGGGGCAAAAATGTCAAAATTTTCACTTTTGGGGTAAAAGTGTAAATTTTGGAAAATTGATGATGTAAGCACATGATGTCATCAAGATGATGTCATCATGATGAGATAAGCTTGGCTTGTTCACCAAGAAAGCAACCGGCCACCTAGGGGGCATTTTTGTAAGAATTTTACCTTTTGGGGCAAAAGTGTAATTTTTAGAAATTAGTGATGTAAGCATGATGTAAGCACATGATGTCATCAAGATGATGTCATCATGATGAGGTAAGCAAAACTTGGGCTCCAAGGCAGCCAATGACCGGCCAACACCTAGAGGGCATAAATGCAAGAAATTAAACTTTTGGGGCCAAAGTGCAAATTTTGGAAATTGGGTGATGTAAGCATGTGATGTCACCAAGATGAGGTCATCTTGCCTTGCTCTCCAAGTAGCAGCCGGCCATCTTGACACCTAGCATGCCAATTGCATGATTTTCTCAAAATTTAGGGGCTAAAATGCAATTTTTGGAAAGTTTGCATTTGCCTATAAATAGGGGTGGCATTTAATCATTTAAATCAGAAAATTTGGCCAAACTCTTGCCATTTTTCTGCAGAAAAATCCGAGAGAGAGAGGAGGAGAGAAACGTCACCAAGATGAGGTCATCTTGCCTTGCTCTCCAAGTAGCAGCCGGCCATCTTGACACCTAGCATGCCAATTGCATGATTTTCTCAAAATTTAGGGGCTAAAATGTAATTTTTGGAAAGTTTGCATTTGCCTATAAATAGGGGTGGCATTTAATCATTTAAATCAGAAAATTTGGCCAAACTCTTGCCATTTTTCTGCAGAAAAATCCGAGAGAGAGAGGAGGAGAGAAACCAAGAGAGAACCAAGAGAAAAAGTTGGAAAAAGCCAAGGGAGGCTAGTTAGTGTGCATGTTCGGTTTCAAGCTAGAAACCAAGGGCAAATCTGGAAATTTTGGACCCAATTTCTGGGCAGTGGCCGTGCAGGGGTGAGGAAGAAAGGGGTGAAAAATTTTGGTGCCATTTGGGGAGCTAGAGCGGAGTGTTTGGAGAGCCAAAAGGGAGGGAGATTTCGGTTTGCATACCCTAACCCATCCCTAGGGTTAGCTAAGGTAAAACTCCCTCAAACCCTAACATTTTTCCATGCAAGTTAGATGGGATATTTATGTGTATGTTTGTATGTGCATGGCTGAAAATTGGAACCCCATTTGGAGGGGAAATCCGGACTTGTTGGCAGCCAAGAGGGAGGAGTAAGGAAGTTTGGAATCCAAGCTAGTAAACCATCTTCCAAACCCTAGAGGTAAACCCTAAAACCATAAGCTTTTGGTTTGAGATTTAATGTGGAAATTTAAGTGTATTTCCAAGTCCAATATGTAAGAGCATAAGCTCAAAGTTTTATGGTTAATGCCCTAGACTAGGTGTGGTGCTTGATTAGGGTGTTGCTTAAGGGTGGTTGCTTATAGTTTTGTTTATGCTTGTGTGCATTATATTTGTGCTTGTTACATGCTAGGATTGCATGGCTTTATGGTTGGTATGTTCCCTATTAGTGTGCAGCCGGTTGTGGCTTGTGTGCATGGTTATTAGAGCTAGTCATGGTTTGGCTTGAATGCATGTATGAAATGTGATGCAACTCTAGTTCATGCAACCCTAGGTTTGTGTAGATTTGGTTTGGGTTGCATGGCTGCGTTAGAATCACGTGTTGATTCATGTGGGACGTTAGTTAACGCTGCATGTTGGTTACTTAGGCTCACGCGTGATCGGTTGAGTTAGTTCCGTGAAGTAGGACGCGTAAAACCGAGTAAGCACAAAAACTGGCAGATTCGGATCAAATCTGCCCAGTTTTTGGAAAAGTGAAATATAAGGCCTTTAAAGGCCGAATTGGGAAAAACGTAAAACATAAAAGTTGTTCGGAAGAGGTTTTCCTAGGGGGCAGCGTGAACCGTTTCCCAAAATGAGACCCCAATGGCCTCCGTTTACCCCAAAACCCGTGGCTGATCCCCAGACCCAGTTTTCACTCAGTTTTTCGGGGTCAGCCAGTTTCAAACAAAAACTGGGACGAATCTAGGCCGAATTGGAATTTTTACAAAATACGAAAGTTTTAGAATATTTTGAGAGCTACAACTTTCGTGAAGAAAACTTTTTCAGATTACGAACCGATTTTTAAACTGGGATCGTTTTTGAAGGGTGCGCAGGGAATCCGAAAATTCCTGCACCACTAGCTTTACAAATGTTTCTAGAAAACTGTTTTTCTACTACAAACTATTGTTTTGATTATGGAAAACTGTTCCAAGGGCAGTTTTCAACCTCAAATGATTTTATGAAGCACTAATCCAAGAGTTTGGATTTTTACGATTTAAGTAAAGGATTTTTAAAAGTTAAGAAAGAAGTTTTGGGATTAATTTCCCTAAATTTTCCAAGTAAGGAAAATGAATTTTTCAAGCTAGAGTGTAGCAAGCGATTAGTTTACGAAAGGTAACCGGGAGTTATACCCGAGTTACTGGGTCAAGCCCAAGACCCAAAGGTTGACCCAACGAGGGTTGACCATAGTTGACCGAAGTTGACCATTGTTGACCATAGTTGACTTTGGTTGACTAACAAGTGGATTTTAGTTTGATCTTAAGGGTTACTCAATATAACCCTAAAGGATACCCGTTTGAGCTAAGATATTGGGTTAGGAAAGTAACCCAATGATTTGTGGATTAAGGATGAAGCCCAGGGTTGGAAGATGATCTAACCCTAATGGTATGTTATGTTATGGGCTTAGTACACAAGGTTATCCAAGGTAACCGAGTAAGACGTTATGCACAAGGGACATACAACCAAGACCATGTAAGGTAAGCATGTTGGTTAGGTCACCAACATTTCACGAGTTTAAGTTAGACAATGTCCTTTATCGAGCAGGATAGAACCTGCAGCTGTACCGGAAAAGGAACAAGCATTTGTTGGGACAATAAATCAAGAGCGTAGGACGGAAGGTAAGTACAACTCCGCCTACAACATAGGCCCTTTGTTGTTACTTGCCTGATGTGATGTGCTGATATGTGATGCCATAATGTGTTATGCTATGCTATGGCTATGATGTGCTAAGTTATGTTATGACATGTTATGCCATGTTTACAAAAATGCCATGTTTTCAAGAAGGCCATGTTATGGCTAATGCTGATTATGTTATAATATTGTGACATCATGAAGCATGTTCACTAATGTTAAACCACTTGGTAAGAACAAGACAAGTGGGATGTTGTGTCGTGCCGACTTGCCACAAAGGCGGGTTTAAATGGTATGGTTCATGGTTTGAGTTGGATTGGAAGGCTACCTAAACTACTCCATGTTAAACTTTGTGTTTCATGGTTTAAGTTAAAACGGATTGCCGCCTCCAACCATTCCTTGGCTATGTACCACGGTACGAGCACACATGATATGTAAAGGAATAGAACTAAATTAAGTTATAAATCCATAATTGATTCATAAGAGATTATAAATGGTTCATGCATAACGACATGTTTTGTGTCGCGGATGTAACAGTTGTACTTGCTGAGCGAAAGCTCACGTCTTACGTCTATGCTGTAGGTAAGCAACCTGCCAGCAAACTCTGATGCAATACTGTGGAGGGCTGGTTCTGCGGACTGTGAAATGTGGGATGGACACTGCCACGGCTTTTAAACAAAAAAAAAAAAATATATATATATATATATAATATGTTGTAAAGAAAAATGATTTTCATATTTTCATGACATTTTAAGTATGAAGGACGAGGTTTATGTATGTAAGGCAAGCAAGTTGCCTCTTGTGGTACCAATCCACATTAGTTCGGATTTGGTCTACAACATAATTATGATGGCCTTCAAGGAAGGTTTGAAAGTTTGGTACTCGAGTAAGTACCTATCAGTAAGTATGAGTTTGAGGATGAAGTTCAAGTTGAAAGTTTTAAAATAAAGTTTAAAAGAAAAAGAAAAATTTTTCCCAAATTTTCCGCAAGTTTAAGTTAAGTATGTAAGTAAGGTGACGACCCGGCGTGGGAAGTCGGGGCGTTACATCCAATGAGTGTTACATGCATTTTTTTGGTAAAAAATTTAATTGAGGGGACAAAATTCATTAACTTTTTCATAGTTCAAGGGGAAAGATTGTTATATATTGAACTTCGAGGGGTATTTTATGACAATGCCTAAAGTTCGGGGGAAAAAAGTGAAATTTATCCTGTTTAAGAATATATAATTGTTCTAAAGTTCATCTTCTCCCTCACCTCTAAGGTTGAGACACCTCATGGCTCCACGGTGTGCTCGTCACCCAAGTCCACCGGTGTTATTGCTTGCCCCCTTCCATGTCCTAACCTTAGAACGCCTTGAGATCCTAAAAATCCGCCGACACAAGAAAGCTCACCAACCCTATGATGTTTCTTTCCCCACAACAAACGTTGATGATTATTGCATCCTAGACAACGAGATTTCCTTCTCCCACCTGATGGCAATAATCAGCTCGCCACCCATAGACGTCGTTACATCAGTAACCAGTTCGCTCTAGCCCTCCGTTTCCCATGGACATTGAGCAAACCCCCAACCCCTCAGCTCCAGCACGTTGACATGCTGCCTCTGCTCTCCCCGTACAACCACAAAAAAAGTGAGAGTTTTTTGTTTTTTGTTTTACTTTTTAACCTTTGCTTAGTGGATTTTTTAATTTATTTACTATTAGATTTCCTTAATGGTTAAACTTTTAGTCTAAAGTAGCTTCTTTTTAAGGGAAATCTAAAGTAGCTTTTAAACTCAAATAAGATTTTAAACAAAATAAATTCATTGACTAACTACCCAATTCATTACAATCGTTTGATCTATATCACACGGTTGAAACAACAATAACCAATAATTGATAAATATTAGAGTAATCATTAAAATCACAGATGAAGCTCACAAGCATCAAACTATTCTTTTTTTATTTTTTTTTATTTAAGAATATAAATGTTATGGACTTAAATCTAAATCATACAGTAGACGAGATTTATTTCTATTCAATCTTAAACATAACACACATTCATGTAGTATGATATGGTCATTTAAAGACCTTTATTTTGACAAGTACAAAATATGAAAGCTCACGAGCGCATAGTTTGAACTAATTAAGGATCTCTAACGAAGAGGTGGGATACTTTGTTCGTATGTAAAGAAATTAGTCGGATCAATTTTAGTCTTCACATGAACCAACCTATAGAAATTATTCTTGAAATACTTTGTACCCCAAATACTTGCTTGTTTGATACTTGTGTGGCCACCCTTATTGAGGTTATTTGTCCCAAGGTCAAGGTCTTTAAAGTTGAAATATGTAGCCCTAGGATTTTTGGACACATAAGGAGTCAAGTAATCGTAAAGCCTTCTTACCCAATTCACATGCTTTTCTTCTTCGTCTTCTTTCTCCCAAGACAATTGATATTGAAACGCGTAGATGTTTCCAGCTCGGTGTGGGAATGGGATGGCAGATTCTGAAATCTCGCTCATTTTCCCACCGAAAGGAAATACAAAGATTAATGCTTTTCCTACGTCTTCTTCGTACAACATTTCCAACATTTTTTCGAACACGTCATTTGGAATAGGCTCTTTCACAAAATCAGATTTCACTTTGAAAGATAACAAATTGATATTCGATTTCTTACTAAGTAGAACGTCCAAAGACTCTCCACTTCGGAAGAAATTGAAAAAGAGAAAGGACTCCACCCATTTCATTTTCAAGCACTCTTGTCTTTGCAGACCCAATTCCGGAAACTCCTTTTGCATCAATTCAAGTAGCTTATCCACGCCGCCATTGAACGAGCCCCGGATGTCAGCTTGTAGCACAATTTTTGTAACATTTTTCCCATTTTGATCAATAGTAGAACTCACTGCTGTTCGGAAAGTCATGTAAACTGTTAGATCCTTATCGACTTTGTAAGCACGGCGTTGCCACCGATGAAAGAGCTTCTTTGTTGCATCGTTTTCCAGGTTCCTCGAAACATCAAATACAGCCACCTTCTTTGGCACTGGAACAAGTCGAACTTTCCATGCTACAACGATTCCAAAGCTTGCTGGTCCGCCACCGCGAATTGCCCAAAACAAATCTTCCCCCATGGATTTCTTATCAAGAATTTTTCCTTCAGCATCGACTATTTTCGCGTCAAGAATATTATCAGCCGAGAGGCCATATTTTCGTGCCAAATAGCCGTAGCCACCTCCGCCAAACAGTCCACCAACACCAACGGTGTGACAATCGCCAGCAGGGAAGCCAAGATTTTCACTTTTCTTTCCAATCGCATAGTAAAGTTCGCCAATCGTTGCGCCAGCTTGAACCCAAGCTGATTTGCTCTCCACATCGATGCTAACCGAACTTAGGTTTCTCAAGTCAATCACAACAAATTTTGGGACATTAAAGTAGGACACGTATGAAAGGCCCTCATAATCATGGCCACCACTTCGGGTTCTAATCTGTACGCCGTGTTTCTTGGCGCAGTAAACCGTGGCCTGGACATGGGAGACATGAAATGGCGTGATTATAACGAATGGTTTTGGGGTCGATGGAGAAAAAAAGCGATCGTTTTGTATGGATGAATTCAATATAGTGGAGTAGGATGACTCATTTGGGGTGTAGAAAATGGGTTCATGGGTGGAGGTAGAGCTGGAAACATGACTGGAAAGGCAATGGAGAAAGTCTCCATGAGTGTATGCTGAAGCTGAAACTAAAATTGAAAAGAGAAAGATGATAATTATTTTGGCAAAAGATGAAGAGAAGAAAGTGAAGTACTTCATTTTTGTGTGAGGATGAAAGGAAAACTAATTGCCTTCAAATTTATAGAAGCCAAGTAATGCTCTCATTTAATCTCTTGTATGAAATAAAATCAATAAATTTCCTACCAAACCAATAAAATAAAATTATTTGTAGTTTGACATCATTGGGTGTGACAATTGAGAGGATTATTAAAATTTTATCTCATTTGCTTACTTGACAAAATATGCACTTTTATATATGCAACTTGATAAATGACAAAATGTGCACTTTTATTTATTCAACTAAGTAAGAAAATGTATTATAAAAAGAACCCTAAAAATATCAGTTGACTAGAGATTAGGAAAGGACGCAACTTTTACAATGCAGAAATAGACTCAAATTTATTTTATTCTTTTCTTTTATAGTTTCCTCACTAAAAATCACAAGACTCGTTATTGTGCTTCTAAGATCTTCTTACTTTGACATTGTCACTAGTTATCTTTTGTAGCATTTAAAAAATAATTAAATAAATAAATGGAGAGGATGACCTAAAAAATTATAGTCTCTATTTAAATTTATTAAAAGAGAAAAATCATAATCCAACTTCAATTGCAGACTAAATCAAATAATGTAAAAAGAAACACTGTAAGGCAAACATACTCTGCATTCCTTAATATTCTTTTAAACCCTTTTACTTTTGAACACGGAATTTATGAGCATTTTTCTTTTCTAGATCAGTAATTATATATGCTCTTCGCATGTTATTAAATTTCTTCAATATATACCAATATCTTCATGAAAACTAAATCTTCCTTTTCTTTTTTTTTTTTTTTTTTTTAATGAGTAAGTGCATAATTATCAAGTTTTTCACTTGATTTGTCGTTCCTGGTATTCAAAACCCAACATCTTTGACTCTATTTGAAGAGGGTGTAAAATTACTTTAACACTTGTTGTAAAGTTGATACTTTATCCTTCGTAGCATTTTAAAACCTTTTTTTAAGTGATCACCCTTAAACACTTTCAATTAATTTAAGAATTCACACCAATTAGATATATCACCTAATGAAAATCGGTCGAAAATTATTATAATAATATATTAAACGGTCATTATGAGTTGATAGCTTAAGGTATTTACCATGTTTATATTTTTAATTTGTTATAAATTTTGTTTTAGTTTATGCCCTTTTGGAAATAAAGTCCTAACTCCATTTCTGACCTTTTTAAATGATCGGATCGTTTTTGTAAAGATTTCAAAAAATTAGGGTTTCTATTTCTTTAAAACGACTAACGCTCGCAAGAGAGCGACTCCCATAGGCCCATAATTTAGAGGTGGCGTGACGTGGTGGTTCGGCACAATTGGAATAGGTACAGAGAGGAACTTTGTTGGTACAAATTGCTATAGCAACTAATAAAAAAAATGACGACTCATCATTTGCAAGTGCCGGCTTCTGAGTTGCAAAAAAAAAATAAAAATAAAAATAATAATAATAATAATAATAATATAAAAAAAATAAATCCCAAATACCTAAAGTGAAGCTCACATGCACTTGGGGGCACATGTGGGCGCATGTATTTCCCGCTTAGGCTCCCTTTTGAGGCGTCAATAATTGTGAGATTCAAATTTTGGTTTCTTTTTTTTTTTTTTTTCAGTTTTTTTTTTTCCAAATTTGTTTGCCATAGTTTTTATTTATTTGAATTATTCACTGTGAAAAATCATACTTTGGTAGAGTGAGCTTTAGATTTTGTGATAAAAATATTATGCTTTTGCATGAATTTTTTTAGGCTATCTAGAAGCTATCTGTGTAGTGTACATCGCATCATGATATTTTATTTTATTTTTCATTCTTGAAATGTTTTTTTAAGCGTAAAACTATTTTTCTTTCTTATATAAAAGTCATACCCACTTCCTTTTGACGAGAGCGTTATTTTATAACCCCTTTGAGAAATTTCAGCTTTTTTTTTTTAATGGAGCCGAATGGGTTTTCAATTGCTATTGTGGCAAGTTGTCTAAAAGTTATTTTTGACTTACCGATTCTATAAGCTGCTTCTTCAAGTTTTTTTGATGATCTATCATAAGTACTTTTTAATCTCCAGCAGAGCTTTTAATAAAATAAAAACGTAGCGTTTCTAAGTAGACATTGAAAGTTATGTAACATTGTTAATTAAATGTACATTAGACTTTATTTTAACATTTTTACTTATACATTAGAAATAAACTATAAAAACATAGTTTCATCAACTTTTAGATGACTAAAAACAAAGTAAATTAAATCTTACAAACAGACTCTTATAGTGATATTGTTGATGCAGTTCTTTGTAATTGCATGTTAATTCATTCTGTTGTGTGCATTTGGAACATATTCTCATTGTTTAATCGTTTAAAAATTAAAATTTTACTTTTCTAATTCAAATTGAAAAAGTCAATTGGGGTTAGGTCGCCTACCAAACGAGATAGCGCAATAAAGAATATTTATATATGAGTACAATACAATATGGGGTCACAATTGGCACGACCAAGCACATACATTGAGTTGGGTCCAGCTGGACTTATAGTTTTAAGCTGGTTGAGATGGCAAGACACAACATGACAATAACAAACACAAGCACGGAACGGGTCAAACACAAAACGGTTCATTGGACCAACACGACGGGTACACTATAATAATAATAATAATAATGATAATAATAATAATAATTATTATTATTAGATTCTTTCATATTAAATTTATGTAATTAATTTGTTAATAACTTAATAATACAAATATAAATTATTATTATCATCACACTAGCATTCGTTTCGTACAAAGTAAAGTACGTAATTATGGATGTGTATATCCTGACTTTCAAAACGTAGTTGGGAAAAAGACAATCAAAACGTTTAGAAGAAATAATGCTAAGGAAAAATAAGCTCTCATAATAAACAATGTAAGAAAATTCTTTAGAAGCAAACTAAAAATATTGCATAAACAATAATTCAGAATTAGTTAATCATATTAGATAAGAGTTATTTTACATAACTTGATCCATAATGCCGATATAAGTATACAAGTTGGAACTTTACGAAACCTTTACACGGATAAACTTTTTTAATGTTCTTTCTTACATAATGAATTTTCTGTATAAAACTATTGTTTGAATAAAAAAATAGTGTTGGCTCATTTTCCAATAATTTGAATATTTAATTAAGATGAATTAATAAAACGATATGATCATACCAAGAGGTCCTCAAATATTCAAATATCCATAATTACATTTTTCATCTCCTTTTATATTAAAAAATTTAAGATGTTTCGGGTTTCTTATAATCAAAGTACTTTACATCATCTATTCAGAAAAATTGCATATCTTTACCGATGAAAATATTTTTGCACCCATTAATTTTAATAAACCTATAGCACCAAAAATTACAATAATGAAGGAAGAGAAACCCAAAAGGAAGAAAAATTCAAACTCCATAAATTGGACCATAGTAGAATGATTAAACAACGTTTCACCTCCAAAACTACATCTTATAATAAGTTGAGAAAATTTAGCAATATTATTTTATTTCTTGGTCTGTTCGTTTTGGCAAATTGATTGAAAAAAAAATACAACAAAAAACAAAAACAATATTAGAATGCAAAAAGTATTTAATTTATTTCTTGCCCAGTTCGTTTTGACACAAATATTTATATATATATATATATATATATACACACACATATATATTTATATTTGTATGTATGTATGTATATGAGAATGAAAGACTACTTATTGATTGCCTCCTTTATATCTAAAAAGAAATGATTGTGTTGGATACCTTGTCATTTTATTGACGGAAGGCAATTTTGACAGTTCTATACAGAAAATAGAAGACGAGAGGATTAGTTGATTGAATTAATAAACAACATAAAAAAAAAAAACAGCAAAAAATTTCACTAGCTACCTAGGTCAAAACTCGTTAAATCAATTTCTTATGGGAGTTTTTGAGTTTTACATTGAAAATTTTGACTATAATACGTATGTAGTATCTTTGACCTTAAAAATAATTATTATCCGTTGGTGGATATTAAATATTGCTTTCACTTTCGAATTGGTAACTTTGTAAGTTAAGCAATAGAACTGGCTCATTGACATTTGGAAATGACTCACATGTTACACGATATGTATAGAGAGAGTTGAGTAAGTTTTGCAATGTAATTGGCTCGTTGACATTTGGTAATGACTATAACATATTATATCATAATAGAATTTATATGAGAGAGAGAGTATTGTGTTTCTTCGCTGACACAGAGAATAAAAGATTAACCAAATTTTCTTGATGTAGAAGTCAATGATGAAAATGTCAATGCCGACAATGTCATAGATATTTTCATTCTTATGCAGAAGTAATCAAGAAAGTAGCATAAATGAAATGAATATATAACTGACAGAAAAAAGGGCTAACCCAACCAATCTTGCCTGAATAATTGATCAAAGAGCCACGGTTTAATAATTGACTATTGTCTAATATATGAATCTTTCAACTTAAAAAGAATAATAATATGCGATGATTAATCTCAACTGTGCCTTTCATTTTGAATTCTCAAAATGTAACACAAGTTGCTATTCTTTATTCTTTATTCTTTGATTTACTTTGAATCAGTTATTAATAATATGCAATGATTAATCTCAATCGCTCCTTTCATTTTAAATTCTCAAATTGTAACATAAGTTGTTATTTTTTTTATTCTTTACTCTTTGTTTTACTTTGAATGAGTTATTATTCTTTTATATATATATATATATATATATATATATATATATAATTTGAGAAGCGTTAAAAGTAACTGAGATTCGGATCGTGGCATAAAAAATGAATGAGTCAAACTAGAAAAAGAAATTGTCGAAAATGCCCTGTTCATTATAATTGAGGGTTATCTGGGGGTTTTAGTTAGGATTACTTTGTTCCTTTTAATGTCCTAATTTTCTGTTTTATTGATTATTCCTTTAATTAAATTTTGACACGTCAGTGAATTACTTAACTATTTTAGTATTCAGTTTCTATTCATGTAGTCAAGTTGTTAAATTTAAATGATATGATAAATAAGGAATGGAGAAACAACTAATAGAAAAATGATGACAATAGATCTAGATTCTTTGTTGTAAAAATCCTGTTTGGGTTGAGACAAAATAGATTGTACAAATTATGTGGTTTAGTATTTGATCTTAGGGATGGCCAAAAAACAGTATAAATTGTTCACATCAAGTTCTTGGATTTTTTTTTTTTTTTTTTTTTCCTTTCACTATGATATGTTTTTTCGTTGTTTGATATGTTAGAAGCGTTTTTCTGGGAATTTTTCGTGAACATGACAAATTATTGCTAATTCACAGCTAGAAGAAGTGAATACCATCCATGAATTAGGTTAATTATTATGGTAAGGTCACATAAAATCGAATCAAGAACTTTTTTCTTTTCATTTAAATTTAACTAAAAAAATTATTATTTAGAACTATATTTCTAACGTAAGAAAATAATGTCTCTGAATTTAATGGGTACACTAAAAAAGACACCGGCAAAGCCACCTTGATGTGTATATGGTGTTAAGTTGTGGAGTCTAACTAATGTTCTACGCAGAAACGTCTTGATGGTATAATTTCTCCGACGTCGGAAGACCACATGTTCACTGGTGAACAAGCTGCGCAAGAACATATAGACCTATTTCACAATCAGTGGAGAAGAGCCGTTGACTATATATACCCAACCAGACCAAACAAACCAGTTGAGAAATCTTCCCCGAGAACCGGGTTGATATACCACAACCTTTGATGTACTGCTGATCCTCAAGTTAACCATCCTCCAGAGACCCAAGCATATTACTGTCGGGATCCATAGTACTGCTCTGGACAACACTTTCTCGACCACTGCTGAACCTCTGCCTAGGTTATTGGCCCTATACTATTCATGTCACGCCGTTTCGTACTAGCTGACAACAGTACCGTAGCACAGCACGCCACGCCCACTACCCTGCATCACTTGACACCTGACATCCACTACCTGTTATTCTACTTGTCCTTGCTCCTGCCTTGGTGCCAGCCTTCGCTGCCTGATCGGACTGACACAGTACTGGCCACCCACACCAGTACTAACCCGTACTTATGCCCCCCATCATCCGACTGGAAGGGCATGTGGCACTCATCTAGTAGAGGCCCAATGTGCGTACGCCCGGAGCATGTTTACTCACCGGGACCACTCAGAATACGACCCATCAGGGTCACTCGAGTACCCAAACCCGTGAGACACGTCTATAAATAGAGAATTGTCTCACTCATTCATGTATGGACAATTTTTCCTTGTCAAAGCTCTGCTTCTCTGCTTGCTCATCAGTGCCATTACTGACTTAAGCATCGGAGATCCCGTAACAGATACGCCACCGGTGTCCCCCTTACTCCGAGGTACTTCTCTTTTGCAGGCAACCAGGCGGAGAGCGACTGCTTTAGACGGATCACGTGAAGTGATTCCATCGGGTGTTGGGCCAAAGGTTTTTGGCATCAACAAACGTCCTATGCAAAGGCAGATGAGGATTGATCTTAGCTAGGTATTTTACATGTAATTTCGGTTGTCCTATTTTGTTTTTAATAAATAGGAGCGTCGTTATTAAGAATTATGATGAGTAAGGTTAAAAAAAATACAGAGAGTACGAGAGTGTGAATTTCTCTTATAAATTTCCTAATCATCGTAATGAATTACTCACTATGAAAATTCATACTTTGGGAGAGTGAGCTTTAGATTTTGTGCTAAAAAAAATATATATGTTTTTGCATGAATTGTTTTAGGCTATCTAGAAGCTATGTATGTAGTGTACGTTGCATCATAATATTTTATTTTTTTCGTTCTTTTTCTAAGCGTGAAGCTATTTTGCTTTTTGTAAGTCATACTTACGTTCATTAATCTAAAAAATTATGCTTTTGCATGAATTTTTTTAGGCTATACTAGAAGCTATGTATATAGTGTACGTTACATCAGAGTTTTTTTTTTTTTTTTTTTTCGTTCTTGAAATGTTTTTCTAAGAGTGAAACTAGTTTTTCTTTTTTAGGTCATACCCACTTTCAGAAATCTATATAATTATGTATTTGCATGAATTTTTTTAGCCTATCTAGAAGCGACGTATGTAGTGTACTTTGCATCACGATATTTTTTTTCGTTCTTGATATGTTTTTCTAAGCTTGAAACTATTTTTTGAAGTCACGTGTAACCCCTTTGAAAAATATCAACTTTTTTTTTTAAATTAATGGAGCTGAACATAGTATTCAATCCAATTGCTATTGTGCCAGGTATTTTAGAAGTTGTTTTTAACTTAACAATTCCAGAAGCTGCTTCTTAAAGTGTTTTGATGATCTATCAGAAGTGCTTTTTATATTCGGAAGAGCTTTCAGTCAAATTAAAAAAAAGTCACTTTTCTAAATAAAGTTCGAAACTTATAAAGATTAATCAAAAGATTTAATTATTGTAATATTTTTAGTCATAAAAGTAGAAATAAAAATTTTAAGATCATTTTAAAACTCTTTTTAAAATATGATCTTAAACACTTACTTCAAAGTACCAAATTTTACAAATCTTCTTCTACTTACTAAAAGCAAAGCAAAACCTATCTTTGACAAATAGTCCCTTGTAGTGATATTGTTATTGCAGTTCTTTGTAAATGCATGTTTATCCATTATAAATATTCTGTGCCTTTGGAACATTCTCATTTTTAATCGTTTAAGAATAAAAATTTGCCTTTTAGAATTCAAATTGGAGAAGTCAATTGGGTTACGTCACCAACCAAACGGGATAGTGCGAAACAGAATATGTATATTTGAGCACAGCACAATATACGTTACAATTGGCAGGACTAAGCACATATATTGAGTGGGTCAACCTGGACTTATGGTTTTAGTTAGCTCGTTAAAATGGCACGACATGACATATGACAACAACAAACGCAAGCACGGAATGTGTCAAACACAAAACGACGACGAGTATATTTTATTTTTATTATTATTAGATTCCTTCAATTCAAATTTATGTAATTAATTTATTAATAACTTATATTACAGATACTAATATTATGGAACTAGCATTCGTGTCGTACAGAGTAAAGTACGTAATTTATTTTTTTAAGTACGCAATTATGAATGTGTATATCATGACTTTGAAAACGTAGGAAAAAATCAATCCAAACGTTTAGAAGAAATTATTCAAAAGAAAAAAATCAAAAGCTCTCATACACAATGTTAGAAAATTCTTTACAAGCAAACTAAAAATATTGCATAAACAATAATTCAGAATCAGTTTATCATTAGATTAAAGATATTTTACATAACTTGATCCATAATGAAAATATAAGTATACAAGTTTGAACGTTACGAAACCTGGATAAACTTTTTTATTTCTCTTTCTTACACTAATGATTTTTCTGTATAAAACTATTGTTTGAATAAAAATGATCATTATTTCACTTTTTAGTCATTTAAACATTTAAGATGAATTAGTAAAACAACGTGATCCTATCAAGAGGTCCTCAATTCAAATCTCCTAATTACATTTTTTTTTTATCTCCTTTGATATTCATAAATCTAATATATTTCATACTTATTATCAAAGCACTTTACATCATCTACATCTATTTTATGTAACTTGATCCATGAAAAAAATATTAGCATACAAGTTTGAACTTTACGAAACCTTTAGATGGATAAACTTTTTTAATTCTCTTTCTTACACTAATGATTTTTCTATATAAATCTATTGTTTGAATAAAAAAAAGTTATCGTTGGCTCACTTTCTAGTAATCTAAACATTTAAAATGAATTAGTAAAATGATGTGATCCTATTAAGAGGTCCTAATTCAAATATCCCAGTTATATGTTTTATCTCCTATGATATCAAAAAATTTAATATATTTCGAACTTCTTATAATCAAAGCACTTTATATCATCTATTCAGATCTCTCCAATGAAACCTATTTTTGCACCCATAGATTTTATTAAACCTCTAGCACCAAAATTTACAATATGTGAGATAAAGGAAGAGAAACCCAAAAGGCAGAAAAAATTCAAACTCCATAAATTGGACCATATAAAGAGCATTTGATCACCTCCAAAACCACATCTTATAACTTTTGAGAAAATCTAGCAATATTCTTTTATTTCTTTATCAGTTTGTTTTGGCAAATAAAATGAAAAAAAGACAAAAACAAAAACATTCTAAAAAGTACTTCATTTATTTCTTGATCAGTTCGTTCTGGCACAAATATATAAAAATGTGTGTGTGAGTGAAATGATACTAATTGCCTAGTCTTTTATATCTAAGAAGAAATGCTTATATTGTACATTTTGTCATTTTATTATTGACGGAAGACTATTTTGACAATTCTATACAGAACTTACTAAACAAGAGGATTTGTTGATTCAATTAATAAACAACATAAAAAACAGCAAAAATTTTCACTGGCTATCAAGGTCAAAATTCATTAAATCAATTTGTTATGGTAGTTTATGAGTTTTACCCTCAAAATTTTGACTGAAGCATAATATACATATATATATGTATATAAATATACGTCTTTGACCTTAAAAATTGTATATCCGTTAGTGTATATTAAATATTGCTTTCACTTTCGAATTCCTAATTGTATTACCCGATTAAGTTAGAGCTACAAGCTTATTTTGGAGAAAAAAATGATAATTAGTAAGGATTGATGACGTCTTTCAATTTTCAGATGTAGAATGAGTTGTTAGATTTTTATAAGACTTTTTCATATTTATGCTACATGTAGTATTTAAGGCCGCCTCATTTTAGCTAGCTAGTAAATAGCTTTGTTGATGTTATTCTTTATGGGACATGTCATGTTTGAGTTATAGGAAAATGTGACAACTTGCTTGCTTGTATAGTTGCCATCCAAGTGCTTGCCGTCAACTTGTGATCCTATATATGTAGATTGCCTTACACCGTTGAAGCCAATTTCTAACTATGCATCAGAATAAGAAAAAGTGTGAACAAGAAATGAAAGGGAAAAAAAAATAAAAAAATAGAGAGAGAGATGGAAATGTTAGAGGCCATGAGAGAGAAGGAAAAAAAAAAGTTTCTACTATCTAACAAGTAGCTAGTTGATGTAAGTATACCTTCCTCTGCATGACTTTAATAATATTATGTTTAAAACATGTTTTCAGTTATACTATTTATTATTGTTTTTCATGATTATTTCGAAGAGATTCAAAGAACTTATTTTTATGTATGATATGAAATCTCATACTTATTAAAACCAATTCAAATAAAGATAAAAGGGCCAAATCCTTGAGAAAAAGAGTTTCAAGAAAAGAACCTTACAGAAAAGATAGGGTTCTAATGGTACGAGATTTGCATCATACTAGAGGGACCTATACTAAAGTTAAAAAGAAGTATTTTAATGTGGAATAGTTATTTGGTATGCTTGCTGAGTTTTTCACTCAAATAGTTCTTGTGATGCAATTTACAGGGTCAGTAAGGTCAAGAGGTTGACTAAGTCAGAGGTTCTAGGTGTAATACCTAGATTTTTCAATGTTACTATTTCTTTTTAAAGAAATTAAATGTATACCATCAAGGTATTATTAAAAGAGAAGCTCGGTTAAGAGTTTTCTTACATTTTATGAGTTTTTAGGATCAATAAAACTCAAAATGGACTATGTAGATTAGTAACAGACCTTTTAAGACAAAATAGGGCTCGGAAGTATAAGAAAAATTTTATACAGTCCATTTTTACGCAGATAAATTTTGGACTGCAGTCAAGTAAAACAGTACTGAATTGTACTGTGTATTAGTAAACACAGTATTAGATTTATCTGTGTTAGCTTAAAATGGGTTTGCTTTTCAAAAATTAGCCAAACAAGGCCTTAGAATGACATCATATACCTTCTAAATTATGACATCATCCTTATTTGGAATTATGACATCATAATTCCATGAACCAAGCATTAGAAGACAAGTGTCTTGTTCTAGAACAATTTTTCCTTGTTCTACAAGGGGGATGGCCGGCCACCTCATGGGGTTATCACCCAATTATCAAAAAATTGTGGGGTAAATTTCACAATTAAGCAAAATTCCCCAACCTCTATAAATACCCTTACACCTATTCATTTTATTCAAAAATTTGGGGAGGTTCTTGCCAATTTTCTTCTTGAAAATCAGCAGCCAAGGAAGAGAGAAAGAGGAAGGAAAAACAAAAATTTTCAAGGGGGTTTTGCTTAGGGAGTGTTCGGTTTTGGTGTGGATCAACCAAGGAGCCAAGAGAAAATTTTTGGGTCCTTAGCTAGGTTGAAGCCGTGGGCAAGGGAAGGCAAGGGAGAAAGGGGAGTTGCAATTTTCAAATCCTAACTTTGATCTAAGGTAACTTCCTTGAGCCCTAATCCTTTCATTAGGTTCAATTTGGAATTTTATTTGTGTTTCAAATTGGTTTTGTAAGGACATAAGTCCATTCTAATTTCTTGCCTAGTTTGGTTAGTATGTGCTTGATTTGGTAACTAAGGGTGGTTGGTTTGATTTTGTGCCTTGCTTCTTGATTTATGCTTGTTGGTTGATAGGTTGCATGCTAGATGTGAATGGTTGTGTGTCCCCTGATTTTATGGTCCAAAATCTGCCCTAGGCAGTGCATGTTGGACTGCTAAGTTTAAGGGTGAATGGATGATGAATAGTTTAATTATAATGCAAAGTTAGAACCATGCAAACCTAGGCTAGGTTAATGCGGGTTTTGGTTTGCATGGGCACGTTGGAGTTGCATGTTGGTTCATATGGGACGTTAGAAAACGCTGCATGTATGCTATCTAGGCTCCCGCGTGATCGGTTGAGTTAGATTATACGAAATAGGACGTAAAATGAATTTAAAACCGAAAACTGCCAGTTCGGGTACCAACTGGCCAGTTTCTGGAAAAGTGAAATTTGAGGCCTTTAGAGGCCGAACTGGATAAAACGTAAAACATAAAAGTTGTTCAGAACGAGTTTTCCTAGAGGGCAACGCGGGCAGAATCCCAAAATGAGGCTCCAATGGTCTCCGTTTCTACAAAAATCCGTGGCTAGTCTGCCCAAACCCAGTTTACAGGATCAGCCAGATTTTAACAAAAACTGACGCAAATACAAGCAGAACTGGATTTTTCTCAAAACACGAAAGTTTTAGGATTTTTCGAGAGCTAGAACTTTCGTGAAGATAACTTTTTCAAAATCAGAATGAATTTTTAAACTGACACGGTTTTATAAAGATTGTGCAGGGAATGGGAAATTCCTGTACAGGATTTTCTAAAAACAGTTCCGAAAAATTATATCTTTTCCCAAAACCACTGTTTTGACTAGGGAAACTGTTCCAAAGGCAGTTTCCAGCCCTAAATGATTTTTCAAAAACCTATTTCAAGGATATGAATTTTTATGAGTTATGTAAAAGATTTTTGAAGTTAATTTACCCAAGTTTCCAAAGAAATGGAAAATGGATTTTTTAAACCAAACTGGGTAAGTAAAATGATTTCGGGTAATAACCGGAAATAATATCCAAGTTACTAGGCCAAGGCCTAGAGCTCAAGTTTGACCCATATAGGGTTAACTTTGATTAATCAAGAGTCTAATTATAATTAACCTTAAGGGTTAGACAAGATAACCCTAAAAAAATACTAAGATTAATAAATTGGGCTAAGATATAGGGTTAATTAAGGAAACCCAATAATTATAATAAAGCCCAAGGTTAGGAAGGTAACCTAACCCTAACAGTATGTATAGGGTTTAGCACATGAGGTTACTCAACGTAACCTCTTAAAGAATTAATTCATATTTGGTTGCTATTAATAATAGGGTTACTATTTGTAACCAGTAAGACATCTAGTATTGGGGACATACAATTAGGATTATGTAAGCATGTTGGTTAGATTATCAATATTCCGCAATACTGATTAGAACCTCACCTATGTCCTTCAACGAGCAGGAGGGAACCTGCAGCTGTACTCTGAGAAGAAGCAGCATAACGCAGGACATAGCAAGAGAGGTAAGTACAACCACCGCCTACAGCATAGGCTTTATTGTGGTACTTGCCTAAGTATGTTAGATGTATGCTAGGAATGTATGTTATGCAGTTGTTGATGCTATGTTATGTTGTTGTTGTTGCTATGTTATATTGTTAATGCTAAGTGATGTTATTATTGTTATGTTATGTTATTGATATGCTATGCAATATATCATATGTTGTATGCTAGGTTATGTAGTATGATAAGTTAAGGTATGTTTATGATGAATGTTATGTTATGATTACATGAAGCATGTAAGTATAAGAGCACGAAGAATGTTCACGAAATCTTATAAGAATAATAAGATCAAGTATGACATGACAAGATGAAAAGAAAGTAAGATGGCGAGCAAGTCGCCTGTGTTGTACCGACCCGAGTAAGGTCGGGTTGGACTATGGTTTGAGTTGGAAATGGTTTGGCCGCCCCAACCACTCCATAGTCGCGCGCCCGGTACATACACACAAGTAAGGGGCCCATAAGTAAAATAAGAAATGAAAGTAAGTTAAGCATGAATTGAGCATAAAATAATCATAAATGGACCATGCATTATGACATGAATGTTATGTTATGATAAGAAATGATATGATATGCATGATAAGTTAAGCTAGAATATGTAAGGTTAAATTATGTTTGTTTTTATCGCGGTATAGGAGGTTGTACTTGCTGAGCGAAAGCTCACTGTCTTACGTTTATGCTGTAGGTATGTAACCGTCAGCAATGGTTGATACAAGATGGAAGGGCATGGCGGGGCAAACTGTGAAATGTGGGAAATCTAGCCGCTACGCGTTTTGTTCTTTATGAATTTATGTTATAGTGAATATTTTTGATAAAGATACTTTTATATGTTGCACTCGTATGCCATATATAAAAATAAAAAATAAAAAAATAAAAATAAAAATTTCCGCTGTTTTCATAAGTATGTAAGTAAGTATAAGAAGTTCAGTATGTAAGTATGTATGTATGGTAACGGCCTGTGCTTGGCGGGTCGTTACAGTGTTGGTATCAGAGCGGTTCCCTGCGATACGATTTCACAGTCTGCCTGCCATCGCCACCATCATTATAAGTTAAATTTATATTTATGTATATGCACAATTATTTATGATTAGATTATTTTATGATAGACGCATGGATATGGACCCCGCACGAATCAATGCGGATCGCGCAACGGTTGTGGCATTTTACGGATTACGTCCTCTTTTATATGACGGTACGGGGCGATCGGTCAGGGTATCAGCTTGGTTGTGCGATATGGAGATGATTTTCTATACCTGCCACATCGAGGACCGTTTACAGATCTCGCTAGCTAGTCGTTGCCTGATCGCGGACGCTAGGCTATGGTGGATGACCTACGGAGAGCAGCAGATGCCCAGTCGAACGTGGGCACATTTTCGCGCCATAGTACTTGCACGATACGGGCCGATTCCTATGGGAGGGCCCGGCGACGATGGACAGTACCAAGATCCCGAGATCTATCGGGACATGCATTATAGGCGATACCAGAGTTTCGTCGCAGATTGGCACGCGTACCCGCAGGAGTCCACGGGCTATTACTGCTGCAGATTTCAGGAGGTGATACTGCCCTATATTCCTCAGGATATGCCTCACCCCCAGCTACAGGCGTTGGTGATATTGCGAAACGGGGTACCACCTCGTATCCGACGATTTGTCAAGGAGCCCTCGATAGAGAGGACAGTTGGGAATATGATGGATGACATCTTGCAAGTTGAGGTGACAGCACATATGGCGCAGGCTGACGCCTTTATGAATGAGCATCAGGTCCCAGTCGACGATGTCGGGATAGGGGGACCCCAACATGAGGTGGGTCCAATGTTTCCCGAGGACCCGATTCCTGCCATGCCCTTATAGGAGATCCCAGCCCAAGAGGCTGAGGACCAGATGGACGCCGAGGGCCCGGCTGATGATTTGATTGCTCCGGTGGACCCACCGGAAGACCCTCCCGTTATTATCATCCCTAGCAACGATGAGGACGACGAGGACGAGGAGGACGATATGGAGCCCGAGGCCGAACAGGATGACTGGGTAGAGGACATTGACGACGCCGAGGTCGATCCCGAAGAGATACGATTCCACGATGGAGATTGGGACGTAGACTCCGACGCCGAATCCGACGTTTCGATGATCACGCTTGAGGTTATAGTCTAGTTAGGGCCGATATGTGTATATACTTTTGACCATGTATGATGGTAGAGTGGTAGACACTCCCATCATATTTTTGATTATGTACAATACGATGGTAAAGTGTTAGACACTTCCATCATATTTTGACCTTGTATATAAAGATATGTATGTATAGTATGATGTATTCAATTTGTAATTACAGTATTGTGAATTACGATGAACAAAGTATGTACATAATGTACTTTTGAAATGAACAAAAAGACCGTGCAGACACGGGATATATAACAAGAGTATGTTATATATATTATGAAAGTTATGTTATATTATGATAAGTATCTATTATGATACAATGATACCTTTTATGTTATGGTATGAAATGTATTATGATATGATGTGTTAATTCATGATATGATAAGTCATGTATGAAAGAAAGGCTATTAATAGTACGATGATATCTTTTCTTGTGTTAGGATTTAAAAGATGGTACGTCCACGAAGAACGGTACCACTTAACCCGCCCGAGCCAGATCTCGCGACCATCGTAGCAAATCTACAACGGCAGCTGCTAGAACAGCAGCAAGAAACGGAAAGACTTCGAGCTCAGATAGCTCAGATAAACCAGGGACCCCGGATTAATGAGGTTCCACCCCGAGCTCAACCAGTACCTCCAATAGTACCCCCCGGTACCTGAGGTTCAGCCAGAAGCTCCTCAGAATCTTAACGTTCCAATGGCACCCGTTGGAGGACAAGCAAACCTACAGCCAGTGAGGGAAGACTTACTGTACGAGCGATTCAGGCGAATGAAGGCGCCTGAGTTCGAAGGCCCGACGGACCCGATTGCCGCGGATAATTGGTTGATCGACATTCAAGTTATCTTGGATTTCATGCGGCTAACGGAACAAGAGAAAGTTCTCTGCGCTTCTTTTGCCCTGAAAAAGGATGCGCGACATTGGTGGATGACCGTGCAAATGCGCCGTGATGTTACGGCCATGAGCTGGCAAGACTTTGTGACCGAGTTTCGCGCCATGTACTACAACAGAGAGATCCTTGCCGTTCAACAAGACGAGTTCACGAACTTCAGACAAGGGTCAATGACGGTAATGGAGGCCATACAGAAGTTTGAACAGCTAGCTCGGTTGTGTCCAGATTTGGTTCCGAGTGAAACGGAGAAAGTGCGAAGGATGATGAAGATGCTTAGAACCGACATTGCCAAACAAGTGAGTGCTGGCAGTAGCCTGCCTACCCTGGTGTCTGATTGCATAAGTCGGGCGATAAGAGCCGAATACTGGATTAACCAGGATAAGGAGGCTAGAGCTCAATTTTTCAAGGCTAAAAAGGAGGAAAAGGCGGCAGCAAAGCCAACGCAGCCTCGACAGGACACGGAGTCTCACCCGAAGGGTCAATCTAGTAATCCTACACAAGGTTCCAATCAAGCTGGGAGGAACAAAAGAAAAGGAGATTTCTCGGGCCAGAATCAACAAGGGAATTCCCCTCAGAAAAAGAACAATCGAGGGAACGAGAATACTAACGTCAGCTATCCCGCGTGCGCAACTTGTGGAAAGAAACACCCGGGAGTGTGTAGGATGGGGACAAATGCTTGCTACCTTTGTGGCAAGGAAGGGCACTATGCACGGAACTGTCCCCAGAACAACCAAAACCAGAACCAGAGCCCTCAGTATCCAAACCGGAATGCAAGCAGCCAGCTACATGCAGTCCAAGCAAGGCTCGAAGGACCCTCAATTGCGCAAGGAAGATTAGAGGCTCCTGAACCCCAAGCTAGGATTTACGCTTACACCGATGGAAATGCTGAAGCTGGAACTTCTAATGTGGTGACAAGATAGATTTTATCGCCACATAAGACATTATTGTATTATCTAATTCTGGTGCCATTCACTTGTTTGTATTTATGGAGTTTGCCCAGAAATTAGGAAGTAGTATAGATAATTTTCAAAACAGCCTTTTAAAAATTTCTTTGCTTGTTAAAGGAATTATGTGGTTTGAATTTTAATATTTTTGTAATTATAATGACTGAGAATTGCTTGTAGATCTCATCGCAATCAAGCTTTAGGATTTCGATGTGATCTTAGAAACGGATTTCTTAAGTTATTACAACGCTAAGTTTGATTCCCAAAAGCATTGAGAGACGTTTAGCCCTTTCGACAAGGAAAAGTTCAATCTTTACGGACCGTTGCGGAGCTCAACAACCGGATTAATCTTGGCAACGAAGGATCAGATGATGTCAGAAGCCCATAAGACGTCATATTTGGTACATCCAGGAGCTTTTAAGATGTACCAAGACCTCTGAGAGAATTATCAGTGGCCAAACATGTAGAATAAAGTGATGGAATTCGTGTCAAAATGCCTAACTTGCCAGAAAGTTAAGGCCAAACACCGGCATCCTGGAGGAGATTTGCAGAAAATTGACTGAAATCCACATATCTCAGATTGTGAAACTGCATGGAGCACCAAAATCAAGCATCTCAGACCGGGATGGACGCTTCCTTTCTCGATTATGAACGAATGTTCATACTGCCATGGGGTCGAAATTAAAGATTATTACGGTTTTTCACCCCAAATGGCCAAACGGAAAGAACTACCCCGAATTCTTCTGATTTTCGAGGACGAAAATTTTTAAGGGGGGTAGATTGTAATACCTAGATTTTTCAATGTTACTATTTCTTTTTAAAGAAATTAAATGTATACCATCAAGGTATTATTAAAAGAGAAGCTCGGTTAAGAGTTTTCTTACATTTTATGAGTTTTCAGGATCAATAAAACTCAAAATGGACTATGTAGATTAGTAACAGACCTTTTAAGACAAAATAGGGCTCGGAAGTATAAGAAAAATTTTATACAGTCCATTTTTACGCAGATAAATTTTGGACTGCAGTCAAGTAAAACAGTACTGAATTGTACTGTGTATTAGTAAACACAGTATTAGATTTATCTGTGTTAGCTTAAAATGGGTTTGCTTTTCAAAAATTAGCCAAACAAGGCCTTAGAATGACATCATATACCTTCTAAATTATGACATCATCCTTATTTGGAATTATGACATCATAATTCCATGAACCAAGCATTAGAAGACAAGTGTCTTGTTCTAGAACAATTTTTCCTTGTTCTACAAGGGGGATGGCCGGCCACCTCATGGGGTTATCACCCAATTATCAAAAAATTGTGGGGTAAATTTCACAATTAAGCAAAATTCCCCAACCTCTATAAATACCCTTACACCTATTCATTTTATTCAAAAATTTGGGGAGGTTCTTGCCAATTTTCTTCTTGAAAATCAGCAGCCAAGGAAGAGAGAAAGAGGAAGGAAAAACAAAAATTTTCAAGGGGGTTTTGCTTAGGGAGTGTTCGGTTTTGGTGTGGATCAACCAAGGAGCCAAGAGAAAATTTTTGGGTCCTTAGCTAGGTTGAAGCCGTGGGCAAGGGAAGGCAAGGGAGAAAGGGGAGTTGCAATTTTCAAATCCTAACTTTGATCTAAGGTAACTTCCTTGAGCCCTAATCCTTTCATTAGGTTCAATTTGGAATTTTATTTGTGTTTCAAATTGGTTTTGTAAGGACATAAGTCCATTCTAATTTCTTGCCTAGTTTGGTTAGTATGTGCTTGATTTGGTAACTAAGGGTGGTTGGTTTGATTTTGTGCCTTGCTTCTTGATTTATGCTTGTTGGTTGATAGGTTGCATGCTAGATGTGAATGGTTGTGTGTCCCCTGATTTTATGGTCCAAAATCTGCCCTAGGCAGTGCATGTTGGACTGCTAAGTTTAAGGGTGAATGGATGATGAATAGTTTAATTATAATGCAAAGTTAGAACCATGCAAACCTAGGCTAGGTTAATGCGGGTTTTGGTTTGCATGGGCACGTTGGAGTTGCATGTTGGTTCATATGGGACGTTAGAAAACGCTGCATGTATGCTATCTAGGCTCCCGCGTGATCGGTTGAGTTAGATTATACGAAATAGGACGTAAAATGAATTTAAAACCGAAAACTGCCAGTTCGGGTACCAACTGGCCAGTTTCTGGAAAAGTGAAATTTGAGGCCTTTAGAGGCCGAACTGGATAAAACGTAAAACATAAAAGTTGTTCAGAACGAGTTTTCCTAGAGGGCAACGCGGGCAGAATCCCAAAATGAGGCTCCAATGGTCTCCGTTTCTACAAAAATCCGTGGCTAGTCTGCCCAAACCCAGTTTACAGGATCAGCCAGATTTTAACAAAAACTGACGCAAATACAAGCAGAACTGGATTTTTCTCAAAACACGAAAGTTTTAGGATTTTTCGAGAGCTAGAACTTTCGTGAAGACAACTTTTTCAAAATCAGAATGAATTTTTAAACTGACACGGTTTTATAAAGATTGTGCAGGGAATGGGAAATTCCTGTACAGGATTTTCTAAAAACAGTTCCGAAAAATTATATCTTTTCCCAAAACCACTGTTTTGACTAGGGAAACTGTTCCAAAGGCAGTTTCCAGCCCTAAATGATTTTTCAAAAACCTATTTCAAGGATATGAATTTTTATGAGTTATGTAAAAGATTTTTGAAGTTAATTTACCCAAGTTTCCAAAGAAATGGAAAATGGATTTTTTAAACCAAACTGGGTAAGTAAAATGATTTCGGGTAATAACCGGAAATAATATCCAAGTTACTAGGCCAAGGCCTAGAGCTCAAGTTTGACCCATATAGGGTTAACTTTGATTAATCAAGAGTCTAATTATAATTAACCTTAAGGGTTAGACAAGATAACCCTAAAAAAATACTAAGATTAATAAATTGGGCTAAGATATAGGGTTAATTAAGGAAACCCAATAATTATAATAAAGCCCAAGGTTAGGAAGGTAACCTAACCCTAACAGTATGTATAGGGTTTAGCACATGAGGTTACTCAACGTAACCTCTTAAAGAATTAATTCATATTTGGTTGCTATTAATAATAGGGTTACTATTTGTAACCAGTAAGACATCTAGTATTGGGGACATACAATTAGGATTATGTAAGCATGTTGGTTAGATTATCAATATTCCGCAATACTGATTAGAACCTCACCTATGTCCTTCAACGAGCAGGAGGGAACCTGCAGCTGTACTCTGAGAAGAAGCAGCATAACGCAGGACATAGCAAGAGAGGTAAGTACAACCACCGCCTACAGCATAGGCTTTATTGTGGTACTTGCCTAAGTATGTTAGATGTATGCTAGGAATGTATGTTATGCAGTTGTTGATGCTATGTTATGTTGTTGTTGTTGCTATGTTATATTGTTAATGCTAAGTGATGTTATTATTGTTATGTTATGTTATTGATATGCTATGCAATATATCATATGTTGTATGCTAGGTTATGTAGTATGATAAGTTAAGGTATGTTTATGATGAATGTTATGTTATGATTACATGAAGCATGTAAGTATAAGAGCACGAAGAATGTTCACGAAATCTTATAAGAATAATAAGATCAAGTATGACATGACAAGATGAAAAGAAAGTAAGATGGCGAGCAAGTCGCCTGTGTTATACCGACCCGAGTAAGGTCGGGTTGGACTATGGTTTGAGTTGGAAATGGTTTGACCGCCCCAACCACTCCATAGTCGCGCGCCCGGTACATACACACAAGTAAGGGGCCCATAAGTAAAATAAGAAATGAAAGTAAGTTATGTAATATCCAAAATTTTTACGAACTCATGATTTTCTTGTATATAAGAAATCTAAAGCTCGTATTATGTGTTTATGTGTAATTTTATGAAAATTATGAATATTAATACAAGATTCATGATTTTATCAGTATGAGGTTGAGTTCTTGGTAAATTAATTATGAGACTCCGTAACAGGCCTTTTTATGGAAAAAGGTATGACGGAATTTCGTAAACTCATGTTGGTCAAAGTTTGATCAAAAAGTCAAAAGTTGACCAGAATAGTCAGAGGTTGACTAGAGTAAGACGGTACTGTGTTATGATACGCAGTATGGAAAAATATTGCAAAAACCGTCTTCATGATAGAGATAGCATGATTAGGTTTTACAAACCACCTTAGAAAAATCAAGCACCCAAGTAGGAATTAGAGACGAAAAAGGACTCAGGAAAATAAGAAAAATTTTGTACTGTCCGTTTTCTTTTCAACAAATAAATTTTAGTTAAATCAATACTGTGTTTGAGTAAACACAGTATTAGAAATATCTGTATTGGCTTATAATGGATTTCTTGTTGGAAGAAATAGCCAAACAAGGCATAAGGTGAATGACATCACCTTATCCCTAATTTATGACATCATTTATTAAAAAAAAAAAAAGTGGAAAGAAATTAAAAACTTGGCTACCAAGGCAACCAATAAGGGCCGGCCACATGTAGGGCTAATGTGCAATTTTTTGTGCAATTAGTTTTGCTCCAAGGATTTATGAGCAAAAAGTGAACCAAAAAGTTTTGCAAAAAAGTCCAAAATCCCACCTATAAATAGGCTGCCAAGGGGGGTCGGTTTTTGGTCCAAGAAATTCAGAAAAAACAGCCAAACTCTTGCCATTTTATCCCTCAAAAATCCGGACTTCTAAGTGTGAGCAAGAACGGAAGAAAATTTTGCAAAACCGAGAGCAATCGGAGGGTAGGGTGGTCGGATTTCTAGTGAGAAACCAACAAAGTTTTGAAAAAATTTTGAGATCCATTTTGACCATTAGGGCCGGTTCTAGGAGCAGCCAAAGGGAAAGGAGAAAAATCCCAAAAGCCAAGCCAAAACTCTTGATTCAAATCAAGGTAATCTCTTTAGACTTTAAACTTCTCAATTTAAGTTGCAATTGAGAGATTTAAATGTATTTTCCAAGGGTTTGTAAGAGCGTAAGCTCGATTTAAGTTTTTGTCTAAGTTGGATTTAGGGTTGTGCTTGATTTAGATTAAGGGTGGTTTGATTTATGAGTTTAAATTATGAAATTGCATGGTTGTATGCTTATGCTTGATTGATTTTGTTGAATTGCATGCTAGGTATTGATAAGTTGTATGTCCCCAATTGAGTTTAAGAATGATGGTTTGGAACGTTAGAAAACCGCTGCATGTGTGTATTAGAGCTCCCGCGGTGGCTGGTTGAGCTAGGTTCCACGTCTAGGACGTAAAACGAACCCTAAACCGAAAACTGCCATTTTCGGGTAACCCTGACCAGTTTCGGGAAAAGTGAAATTTGAGGCCTTTAGAGGCCGAATTTGGAAAAACTTAAAACATGAAAGTTGTTCGGAACGATTTTTCCTAGAGGACAACGTGGGCCGTTTCCCAAAATAAGGCTCCAATGGCCTCCGTTTACCCCAAAACCCGTGGCTGATTCCCAGACCCAGTTTTCACTCAATTTTTCGGGGTCAGCCAGTTTCAAACAAAAACTGGGACGAATCTAGGCCGAATTGGAATTTTTGCAAAACACGAAAGTTTTAGTATTTTTCGAGAGCTACAACTTTTATGAAGAAAACTTTTTCAGATTACGAACCGATTTTTAAATTAGAATCGTTTTTCGAAGGGTACGCAGGGAATCCGAAAATTCCTGCACCCCTAGTTTTATAAATGTTTTTAGAAAACTGTTTTTCTACTACAAACTATCGTTTTGATTATGGAAAACTGTTCCAAGGGCAGTTTTCAACCTCAAATGATTTTATAAAACATTAATCCAGGAGTTTGAATTTTTACGATTTAAGTAAAGGATTTCTATAAGTTAAAAATGAAGTTTTGGGATTAATTTCCCTAAATTTTCCAAGTAAGGGAAATTAATTTTTCAAGTTAGAATATAGCAAGCGACTAGTTTACGAAAGGTAACCGGGAGGTATTGTAACGACCCGTCTAGCACGGACCGTTACCATAAATACATATATACATACATAATTAATCTTGTCTTGCATACTTATTTAATTTATAAATATAGCGGAAATTTTTTTTTTTTTTTTTTTTTTCTACTACTATGAGAGTACTGTTTGAAATAATTTAAGCATAAAATATTAAACTTGAATTAGCAGAAGACGTAGCGGCTTATCCCTTGCTCCACAGTCGCCCCGCCAAGTTCCACCATCTTGTATCAAAATTCGCCAGTAGGTTGTTTACCTACAGCATAGACATAATACGTGAGCTTTCGCTCAGCAAGTACAACTATATTATCCGCAACGTATTCAATCATAAACTTAGCATAGCATATCATATACAAATTATGCATGATCCAATTATGCTTTGTTATGCTTACTTTATTATGCTTTCTTAATATACTTTTATTCCTTATCTTGTTTATGGGCCCCTTATCATGAGTGTCGGTACCGGGCGCGCAACTATGGAATGATTGGGGCGGCCAACCATTTCCAACTCAAACCATAGTCCAACCCGACCTGACGCGGGTCGGCCCGACACAGGCAAGCTTGCTTGCCGTCATACTTGTCTGTCATCTTGACCTTGTTCTTATTATCTGTGAACATGCTTCATGATATCACATAACTTGAAATTATATCTTAGTCATGCAATTTACTTGACACCTCAAATCATAGGATACATCATATCATACATCATAATACAACCAAAAAGGCCTATGTTGTAGGCGGAGTTGTACTTACCTTGTTTGATATGTCCAATAATGGGCTTATTCGAATCAAGACACCTCAGCAGGTTATCTCCTGCTATAATAAAGGACATAGGATGAGTATTAAAACTGTTGGTAATATAACCAACATTTATATGTCCCTATCCTTAACTGTATAATTTCTTATTGGGTTACCTTAAGTTACCCTTAAGTTTAAAAACTTAACTTGTTCAAATTAAAACTTAACTTTGGTTTATAAACCTATTTTCTTTTTTTTTTGAAAAACTTAATCTTTAAAAATCCTTTGTTCAATCTTGAAAAATTGTAATTTTTGAGTAATATTCATAAAAATAGTAAAGTGTTGGAGACTGCCTTTGAACAGTATTCCACAGTCAATTTCTTGGTGTATATGTAAAAATATCACTTTTCTGTGTTGTTTTGGAATATCCTGTGCAGGAATTTTCCTGTCTCCTGCACAGTTTTTGAAATCTGATTTTATTTAAAAATCCAAATTGAATTTGAAAAACTTTTCTTCACGAAAGTTTTATATCTTGAAAAATCCTATAACTTTCGTGTTTTAAGAAAAACCCAGTTCTGCCTTTAACTTAGTCATTTTCCTTGTTAAAGTTCCCAGACCGAGAGCAAAATTCTAACTCGCCCAGGAAATTCTTAGTCTCGGTTTTTTGTAAAAACGAAGGCCTTTGGAGCCTTATTTTGGAAAACTGTCCGAGTTGTCCCCTAGGAAAAACTCTTCCGAACAACTTTCATGTTTTAAGTTTTCTTAAATTCGGCCTCTAAGGGCCCCAAATTTTACTTTTCCAGAAACCCGCCAGTTTTCACCCGAGAATGGCAGTTTTGGTTTGAAATTTGTATTTCGCCCTAACACGTGCATCCTAACTCAACCGAACGAATCGGGAGCCTATAAACAGTCATGCAACGTCTTTCTATCATAAATTTTCTTTAAACACATTACCAATCAAACCTATGCAAAATTTATTACTTAAATTGCACTCATTATGGTTTGCTTGGCTTTAGGTTGCACATTTCATTCTCAACCAAATTTCTAACAACCTAACATACACATAATCATGTTCATCATGCTCATCACATAATAGGGACATAAAGCATATCATTTATCAACCAAACATACTAAACTAGTCATGCAAATATAATTATTGAATCATGCAAACTTATAAACAAAACCAAACCACCCATAATCAAATCAAGCACAAACCCTAAGTTCAACCTAAGCAAAACTTAAATTGAGCTTATGCTCATACAAACTCAATGGAAATACACATAAATCTCTCAATTAAAACTTAAATTGAGAAGATTAGGGTTTTAAAAGAATTTACCTCAATTAGGATCAAGGGTTTGGCTAGGCTTCTTAGGTTTTTCTTCTCTCCCCTTGTCACCACCAAAACCGGCCTCCTTGGCTTGTTTGGCTCCAAATTTTCCTCCACCACCCTAGCTCTAGAATCCGGCCACTCCAATGCACAAAATCCGGCCACACCCAAAATTTTTTTCTCCTCCCTTTCTCTTCCTCCCACAACCGGCCTTGAGCCAAAATGGGTCTCCAAAATTTTTTTCAAATTTTTGTTTGTTCCACACCAAAAATCTAACTATCCTAACACTCTAATCACTCTTGGTTTTGGAAAATTTTCTTTCTTTCTTGCTTCCCCAAATCCGGATTTTTGAGAGGAAAATTTGACAAAGTTTGGCTAGAATTTTTGATTTTTGTGAATAATGGTCCACCTATTTATAGGTGAAGGGAAGCTTTCCAAAATTGCAAAATAGTCCTCAAAGAAGCAAAATTTTGCCCAAAAGGGGTCTTAGGTGGCCGGCCATTAGAGGATTCTAGAGCCAAAATATTTTTTTTTTCCAATCTTAATTAATTCTATAGTGATGTCATAAATAAAAAGATAGGTGATGTAATCACCATTAGGGTTTGTTTGGCTTATTCCTTGATAAACAGTCCAAATTCATGTTAACACAGATACTTTCAATACTGTTAGTTACTAATAACAGTATCTTGACACAAAATTGCAGTCCAAAATGTATCTGTGTAAAATTTGACTGTATAAAATTTTTCTTATAATTTGAAGTCCTTTGGCCCAAGATACCCTAATTTATGTGCTTGATTTTTCTAAGGTGATTTTAAATCTAAATCTTGTTATCTTGTCCGAAAAATGGTTTTTCGCAGTATATTTTCCATACTGCTTGACCATAAGACAGTATCATCATATGGTTGACTTTTTTAGTCAACCGTTGACTTTTTAGGTCAACTTTGACTTTTTAGGTCAAACTTTGACCACCATGCAACACTATGCAAACATGAAGTTTTTCTTCCTTTCATACTTAAAATGTCACATACTTGGTTAAGCAATTATTTTTAAGTCTCATAATATCATGAGGACTTATAAATTCAATAAAAACCCATCTCAGGCTTTTCATGAATACCCTTAAAACATAACATGAGTTTATTTACAAGAAAACGTAACGTCGTAAAAATTTTAGTTATTACAGGTATACCCGAGTTACTAGGCTTAGGCCCAATAATAACAAGTAATGGATCAAGTTTGGTTAACCACAAACTCTAGGGTTACGATTAGTAACCTAGTAAATGATCAAGACATGTGTGGGGGACATATAACTAGAATGTTGGAAAGGTTAGCAGCATTTTTATAGGATCCTTATCCTATGTTTTTATGTAGCAGGAAGTAACCTGCAGTGGCGATCCGAGTTAAAGCAACAAAACTTGGAACATAGCATATCAAGCAAGTATCAAACCTCACCTACAGTATGAAAATAGTAAAGACTATTTTCAAGTATACTTGCTATGTTGTGCCATGATGTGTGATGCAATGCTATGTTTATAAAAGTGCTATATTTACAAAAGTGCTATGTTTATAAAAGTGCTATGTTATAAAAGTGCTATATTTATAAAAGTGCTATGTTTATAAAAGTGCTATGTTATAATAATGCTATGTTTACAAAAGTGCTATGTTTATAAAAGTGCTATGTTTAAAAAAGTGCTATGTTCACAAAAGTGCTATATTTACAAAAGTGACATGTTTACAAAAATGTCATGGTTTCAGAAATGCCATGTTTTCAAAAATGCCATGGTTCCAAGAGTGACAGGTTTTCAAGAAGGCTATATTATGGCAAATGTTGATTATGATATGACATAGTGACATCATGAAATATGTTCACTAATGTTAAATCACATGGTAAGATAATCAAATAAGGTGTCGTACCAACCTCCCCTAATCAAGGAGGCTACAGTTTAGTATTACCTTCCGTGATCGAAATTCGTGATCGTGAAGGGTCCAGTTAGAATTCCCAGAACTGTTAGGGCCTTGCAAACCCTAGTTTTATCTGGAGGCTGCGCGCTTTTGGTACGAACACTACGGGCCCACAGTTAGGACAAGATAATAAAGATTGAGTCTATAATGAAACATAAGACATTCAATCAATCATAAATGGTTCATGCATGAGTTAGTGTTGTTTGCCATGTTCTCAAGATGCTTAAAATGTTTTGTGAGATTATGATTGAACTTGCTGGGCGAAAGCTCACCTTTATATTTCATACTGTAGGTAAGAAGCCTGCAATTTAATTGGTGGGCTATGCGGACGATGCGGCGGGTGAAGGGCGGTGTGGGATACCACTACGCATAAATTTTCCGCATTTCATTTTTAGTAGTATGTTAATATTTCAAAAATAAATTATGTTTTGTTATTTGTAAGTAGTTTAAAGACACAAAAAGTTATTATCAGTATAGTCTGTTATATAACAAGCTTTTCTTTATAAGATAACTTATGTTTATATGTTTTAAAAAAAAAAATTTATCTCAAATTTTCAAGTAAAGAACAAGTATGTATGGTGTCGACCTGGCTTGGGAAGTCGGGGCGTCACAAGTTAAGCATGAATTGAGCATAAAATAATCATAAATGGACCATGCATTATGACATGAATGTTATGTTATGATAAGAAATGATATGATATGCATGATAAGTTAAGCTAGAATATGTAAGGTTAAATTATGTTTGTTTTTATCGCGGTATAGGAGGTTGTACTTGCTGAGCGAAAGCTCACTGTCTTACGTTTATGCTGTAGGTATGTAACCGTCAGCAATGGTTGATACAAGATGGAAGGGCATGGCGGGGCAAACTGTGAAATGTGGGAAATCTAGCCGCTACGCGTTTTGTTCTTTATGAATTTATGTTATAGTGAATATTTTTGATAAAGATACTTTTATATGTTGCACTCGTATGCCATATATAAAAAAAAAATAAAAAAAAATAAAAAAAAAATAAAAATTTCCGCTGTTTTCATAAGTATGTAAGTAAGTATAAGAAGTTCAGTATGTAAGTATGTATGTATGGTAACGGCCTGTGCTTGGCGGGTCGTTACACTAGGGTCCCTTGACAAGTTTAGTTTTTCTTACGATTTGAGATTATTGTATAATAAGGACAATATTTGTCTCGAGGATGAATATAGTTTTTTTTTTTTCAACTGCGTAATATTTATTTTTGTTAAATTTGAAGTTTTAGTTAAGCTAACGTTTTTTTCGAGCTGTTAACCTGGGAGGGGTGTTACATTAATTGAGAAACTTAAGCAATGAAATTGGCTCATTGACATTTGGAAATGACTCACATATTATATGAGACTAGTTGTTAGCCACGTGCTACACACGTGGGAGTAATTTTGTCTACTCAATACATAAATTTTGATTATCGTGCTATTATTTTTTCTTCTTTATTTAGTAATATGAAATTTTAGTTATTAATTTTAGTTACTAATTTTAATTAGTTATTAACATGCAGTTAACATAAACAAATATCGTATAATAATATTTTTATTTATTTAATTAAAAAACTATTAGGATATTGTTAACGCTCATAGTTCAAAAATACAAATAGTAATATTCAAATATTACACCTCCTATCTAATCTTATTAGTTAAACATTAGCCTCCCATATTAATAGTCCAAACCAAATGAATAAACTCATTAAAATTAAAAAACAAATGTATCAAATTTAAATTTGAACATGTGCACATGTACAGTACAATAGATTAAACATAATATATATATATATATATATATATATAGAAAATTCACATTATAAAAAATTTAGATGAGTAAAAGAAAGGAACAATGGAGGCAATTTAAAGAGAAAATGACTTGGAAGATTATATAAAAAATATGAATCTAAAAAGAATGCAAGTAAAAGATATAAAAGAAAAAATATATTTTAATGATAAAAATTAAAATATGTTCTTTAATAACTACTTAGATGTGTGAAAATGTATAATAATGTGTGTCTCCATCTTATAGCATATTTGAGAAAAATCATTTTTATATGACAATTAAGAAAAAGCATTTATGATGGCTAGGTACATAAAACAATATTTAACAAGAAAATTAAAAACAAACACTTAATAAGTTGTTTTTTTTTTTAGAATAAAATTAATAAAAGCTAGATAGAGTAACTATTTATTAAAACAAAATATACTTGAAAATCCACATAAATAAAATACTATTGTGGAGAATAATAAAAGAAATACGTAGGTAAAGACATATTAGAGAAAAATTTATGTGCCGATTTAGTTTTTAAGATTTTTAAAACATAATGAAAAAAATGTTTAGTTAAGAATGTATTTGGGAGGAGAAAAAAAAAACATTTTCACATTTAGTATACTAAAAAAAAAATTTTAAGATGGACATCAAAATATATGTTTTAATCAAAATATGTATTTTGGTTCGAATGAAGACGTGCATTATATTTAAAGAAAAATAATGAATTCATGAGCCAAAGAAATAGAAAAAAAAATTAGGGATATATGGAACGAAAAATAATTCTTTTGAAGTAAAAGGAAAATAATTTTTAAAGTATAAATATATCTGATAAAATTTATTTCAATATGATATTAAAACAAAAGATACTTAAAACATTCACATGGATAATATAATATTTAAGAGGATAATAAATGAAATATATAAGTAAAGATTTATTGGAGACAAATTATTTAAAAGAAAAAATATATCTGAAAAAGCATTCAAAAATTTAAGATAAAGAGTTTAACGAAAAAAAATAAAATAAAAAATAAAAAATAAAAAAAATAAAAAACACATAAATAGAAAAAAGACAAAATAGGGAAATGGGTCAAAACTTCCAATCTCCAAAGGAGAAGAGTAAGCCCAGCGAAAAAAGAAGAAGAAGAAGAATAAGCAAACCACAAAACACCAAAATAGATGGACGAAAGTTTGATCAGTGTACATGTGAGAGGAGCAACAGTAAAGGAACTCCCCTTTTTATATATGAAATATAATTAATATTGAGAGAGAGAGAGAGAGAATTGAGTAAGTTTTGCAATGGAATTGGCTCGTTGACATTTGGAAATGACTATAACATATTATATGAGAATAGATATTATATATGAGAGAGAGTTTTCCGCCAACACATAAAATAAAAGATTAATCAAATTTTTTTGATGTAGAAACAATCGAGAACGCCGTATAAGTGAATACATAACCGATTGAAAAGAGCCAATCATTTTATAATTGACTATCGTATAAAATACGAGTCTTTTGACCTTTTATCTCAACTGCTTTCGTTTCAAATTCTCAACATGTAACATAAGTTATTATTAATATTATTTTTTTCTTTACTCTTTGTTTTACTTTGAAAGTTTTATTTTTATTTTATTTTATTTGAGAAGTGTTAAAAATTAATTTGAGAAGTGTTCCTATGTCAACCACGAATATGTAAAAGCATAATGTGACGTGTACCTTTGTAATACCTAGATTTTTCAATGTTACTATTTCTTTTTAAAGAAATTAAATGTATACCATCAAGGTATTATTAAAAGAGAAGCTCGGTTAAGAGTTTTCTTACATTTTATGAGTTTTCAGGATCAATAAAACTCAAAATGGACTATGTAGATTAGCAACGGACCTTTTAAGACAAAAGGGACGAAAAAGTACATGATTTTACGAAAGTCAAAATTTGACTGAAAAGTCGACTTTGACCAAGAAAGTCAAAGTTTGACCAAGAACGGTCAAAGGAGTGACTTTGCAGTATTATGTAATAAAGAATACTGTAAAAACCGTCTTTACGGTTGAGATAGCATGAATAGGCTATGAAAACCACCTTAGAAAATCAAGCACACCTAGTAGGAATTAAAGACGAAAAAGGGCTCGGAAGAAAAAAAAAATATATATATATATATATAAGAAAAATTTATACTGTCCATTTTTTTTCAACAGATAAATTTTAGTTAAATAAATACTGTGTATAAGTGAACACGATATTGGAAATATCTGTGTAGCTCAAAAATGGACTGCTTAATGATGAGAATAGCCAAACAAGGCCTAAGGTGAATGACATCACCTTATCCTTTAATTATGACATCATAATCATTTAATTGGCTTGGAAAGAATTCTTTGGCTTGTTCACCAAGCATTGGCCGGCCACCTCCCACCTCACCCTCCCATTGTGCAATTTTTAGTTTTCATGGGGTTTTTGTGCAATTTAGCAAAGTTTTCAACCTCTATAAATAGGGGTGGTTGCTATTCACTTTTATTCAAAAATTTGGGGAGGTTCTTGCCAATTTTCTTCTTGAAAATCAGCAGCCAAGGAAGAGAGAAAGAGGAAGGAAAAACAAAAATTTTCAAGGGGGTTTTGCTTAGGGAGTGTTCGGTTTTAGTGTGGATCAACCAAGGAGCCAAGAGAAAATTTTTGGGTCCCTAGCTAGGTTGAAGCCGTGGGCAAGGGAAGGCAAGGGAGAAAGGGGAG